>JAJLUT010000026.1:25612-147168 GCA_030564305.1 Suzukiozyma glaebosa | reverse complement strand
TCCGTGCCTCAAGCGTGTAAAGATCCGTGCCTCAAGCGTGTAAAGATCCGTGCCTCAAGCGTGTAAAGATCCGTGCCTCAAGCGTGTAAAGATCCGTGCCTCAACTGCATGGAGCTTGACTTCTCAATCATGTAATTACCAACGAATTCATTTCAAAGGTAACATTGTTTGTTGTGCGATACGAAAATAACCCGATTATGTGCCGAATAATTTTGACAAATATCAATTTACGTTTGGGCTCGTGTTACGTAACATACAGACGAATCTCAAGCTCAACAAGTTTATGCTAGTCACCATTCAAAAAAATGGTACGTGTAGGCTTTATGAAGTTGATTATAATGATGCCAAAACCATTAAGCAAAATTTCCACTGCTGAAATAATTGAAACTGTATATGTTTATAATTCAAGGGCATCAACACGTTTGTTGCCATAAAGCGAATGAAAGAATTTACCAGAAAATTGAGTAGCCCCTTTACGAACCAAAAATCAGCAAAAAGTTATTGAAAGACAACCCAGGTATTCATTACACTCAGTTGTAACTCTTGTCAACATGTTAAAATGTACTGTGACCGATAAAAAGCACAACTTATTTCATAATGCGCGCTAAGCGCTATATTTGCAAAAATGACGCATTGAAAATTGGCGAAGCAGTATATAATACGCGTGACTCCTGACATAATGCGTTGACAATTTGTTTTCAATGAAAAGCTTTCGAGATATATGTGATGATATCATTGATTTTGATCATATCATTGACAGCGCTTCGGGTTTGGGCCATCGCGGTCACAATACTGACAAATTCAGTGATGGGAACCAGTATCCCAAATAGCGTTATCAGCGGGATTGCAGTGAACGATGGTGTATTTTTGTCAATGAATGATTTTTCCTGGGAGTTTCAATTCATTAACGTTGGTATCGGAGGAGGCTATTTTGTCACCGGAAGTACAGGAATCAATCCGCTTTCTCTCTCAAATGATGGTACTATTTCAGTTGTCAACTCAGACTATGTTTACTCTATCAACTTTCAAACTGAACCATCCGAATTTCAAAACAATGGCAGAATATTCTACTCCAATTTATCATCTGTGGGACTTCTTGCCACTAGCTCTTGGGGAAACTCAGGCCTTATAGTAATAGATGGCCCGGAAGACGAATTTGCCCATAATAAGGCTGTTCTTCTCGTATTCTCAGGGTCACTAAAAAATAAAGGCGTGATTTGCCTATCCAACCAGGACTATTATATGTCATCGCCATTAGATGGAGGTGGGTGTGTTCATATTCTCGGTAATTCAGTTTTTACCAACACTAATAGATTGAACCCGAGCTTTCTCAACAATACAATCGTGCTAGACTCGGGTGCTAGATTCATCTATGAACCGTATGGCTCTACTTATACCATAGCAGGATACGGAGCAAGCAACTCAATCGAAGTATATCACGACACTCCAATGCAATATTCATACGACAACGACTCTGGGGAATTATCTATTTATGCAAATGGAGTTACTGAAATTTTTATCATTGGTAGCGGATACATTGCAAGTTATTTCAGCTTATGGGGAGGAGCTCAAGCGCTTACGTATAATGGGCCAGTACCAAATCCAATACCTTTGAAATGTGGAATATGCCCTCAAGTGCCCGTTGCACCAACTCTGGTCTAGATTAAAAATCCCGATTGCTTTGAATCTATCAATTTCAGTCAACTCCCTACGAGCTTGCAAAATATGACATCGGATCACTTGCGGTTACCATATCTCTTCAATCTAAAACTGCTTTAGCTGATAGAGAATTTGATTTCATGCATATTTAGGACATGGACTCTGTGTCAATTTATAGGCCCACCAGTTGACTCCAGCTTTTGCTGAAATCTTAAATCACGTTAAAGGCTTGTTAGGCTTTTTGACTCAGTTGCATTACTACCAAATCAACTGAAGCTACCTGACTTTGCGTAGCTCTGGTGCTCAATCATATTGCACGTTACCGCATTCCTAAAAACACTGCGCAAAGCATATCAGTAACAATGCTTAGAGTGTTATTAGATTTTTTTATCGTGTACAAAACATTCCTCATTGTAGCAGAACTTGGATAACACTTGAGTTATGAAGTTCATGTGAATGCAATTTCGAGAGAATGATAGTGGCGCAAAAACTTTTCAGGTGCAGAATCTGCGTCGTATGATACAAGGAGGTCCATGAAAAACCTTATGGTATGGAATCATAATAGCAAACAAATCAACTAGAATTTAGGAAGCTTTGAAAGCTCATAAAATTCTCTTGCAAATGGCATCTGAAACAATATTCGCAAAGCCTCACGAAAAATATGATCCCATTGCATAAACTTTGTATAATCTTGCTTTATGAACAAAATTAGACTGAGCGGTGATTATTGAATCGGCGTGAGACACAACCCAATCTTTCTATCTGGTTTTTCATCTCATTTATTCACGCAAGACAAAGCAACCGCAAAGGTCCAATACTATTGGCAAATATTGATGTTGTTTGCTAAGTCATCTATATTTACAAGACTTTAAATAAGTGTTGACAAAATTCTGAGTCGAATAATGTGTTTGCGACACCAAGATTGTATCAATTGTAGCTGTTTATCATGATATAACGAAAGTGGTCATTTGAATTTGATTGAACAACAAAATCTGCCGCATGTTGCGTTATTACGATGCTAGTATGTAGAACTTGCAACTCCCTTCCAGAGAAAATCACTTGCAGAGGAAATAATTTTTTTATAAATCTTCCAAAAGTAATCATACTAAGTATTTATGCAACGTCGAATTGATTGGTCGACGATTCATAAAATTGATAATCCGAGTAACAAGTCACTGAAAAAACGTGTTTCTGTTAGCCAAACATACGTCAAAGTTTACAAGAAGGAACTTAAACGATTCAAGGGCGTGTAAGCGTCAGTGTGAACAAATTGGTAGTTTGGCAATAATAACATGCAAAACCAAATCATCATCATAGGCATAACAGATTTGAACCTGAGTATACCGTATTTGATTGTTGTCCTTTTAGTCCAAGGTTGCCGATTTATGATTTTGATATCGAGTAGATGACATTTGAATATATACAAAAGTTTAGGTAAGTGTACTAGTGCGTTCTTACCTCTACGCAAAATTATTGCGACACATTAGAAAAGATTCAAACTGACTAGAATCAAAGTAAGTACGGAGATTGTTGCATGGATTGTTCTACCGCTTGTTCCACTAACCGCAATTGTGTGCATATATATATCGGTAATGGAGGTCTCCTTACTTGACTTCGAACTTTTGGCGTTTACTGGGTTGATACTTCCTGTTGTTGTTATTTTCAAATCAGTCAGTGTGACAGTAAGAGCATTGACTTCAGCACTACTGCCTATGCTATATTGGTCACTATTATTTTGAATGATATTTGTTTCATTGGCTTTGCTTCCAATGGTAGTAGTAACTCTGGTATCGCGCGTTTCTGAATATTGTTTATCAGCGCTTGATCGAATGCCTCCAGTTAGGGATTTCTGGATTGCTATCGAATCCGATGATGGCGTCAGAGACTGAAAAGGGCTTGTAAATTTTTCATTCATCAGCAACGATGAAGCATTGGTATTTGATGCTCGTGTGGTGCGAGGTAACTCAGTTTTGGTATATTTGGTGGGAATACTTTCATTTGGGACCACACAACTCCCGGTGGTATATGCAAGTGAAGAAATTTGCCAACTGTTTGGACTCAATGTATGAAACTCTGTTGTGGAGGATAATGAGCTGGAGAATATTTGTGACTCGGATTCAGAACCAGCTGTTAAAATAACACTACTCAGAAAATTCGTGGAATCATGATGGATTCCAGAACTTGCATCTGAATTAGATGGGCCTGATGTTGAAATTGTGCTAGTGACAAGACTCAGGAAACCAACTACTGATTGAGTTAAAGTTTGTGACTTTGAATCAATGTTGGGTGCAGTTGATATTACACTTACACTATTGTGGGAATTAGTTTTCAAAGATATCTTCAGCAAACTGGATAGATGATTGTTAGCAGTCGATAAACTTTCCAAACTGCTCAACTTGGAAGAAATTGGCATGACCTTCGTGGTAGACTGAACAGTGTTAGATTTTGAAGGATAACTGGCACCATTGTCAGTCAGTGAGCTTGGAGATAATTTCGAACTGGATACTAAACTCAGCGAAATTGATGAATGAAAAACACCAGTGGAGCTTGGGGATACGACTAAACTGGATACGCCAACAGGTAAAATCGATGTTTCGGTAACTGTGCTGGAGCTGACAACTGAGTTTGATTGCATGTTTGATATTGACGAAGCTAATGAGCTTGATCCCGAGTTGAATGACGCTGATGAACTGAAGATACCACTATTGCTTGGTAACACGTTTGAACTAGATAGACCAGTGTAGGTAGTTTTTGTACTAACAACTGTACTGACGCTTGATAAGCCATCAATACTGGAGACAACGCTCGGTGACATTGATGAACTAATGACATCATTTGAGTTTGACACTGATTGACTTGATGCAACAACAGAACTGGGAGTGTCGCTCGATATCGTTGTGGAGTCAACACTACTGGAGACGGACAATAATTTAGAACTGGACAAGTCACTAGGCACTATTGTTATTCTGCTTATACCACTTGAACTATCAGTATTAGAATTGACAGGAGGTGACAATGATGACCTGACAACTTCACCAGAGCTTGTTGGCGCATAACTTGATACATCACTTAATGACGTCAATGAGCTGACAACCTCAATGGTGCTAGAAGCTGAACCAAAATTGGAACTGCCACTGAATGACATTGATGGAATAATACCACTGGAGCTTGGTGATTCTTTAGAATGGGATACAAGACTAGGCAATAATCGTGAGCTAACGTCTTCAGCGGAGCTTGTCAATGAGCTGGTCAAGAAGCTGGTTATTATGGTCGAACTTACAAAAGCGCTAGACTCAATCGCAGTAGTAGTTGCTACACTTGATGATACTTTCGAACTTGATACGTCACTAGGAGCGCTTACCACAATAGAACTGAAAATTGATGTAGACCAAATCAAGCTGGACGTGATAACCGAGATAAAACTCTTAGTGTTGAATGAAACAATTGGGCTAATTGTAGTCATGGAACTGGAGCTCATTATTGAACTGGAAATAAACAAGGAACTCGTTTGCAAATTTGAACTTGTTATGATGCCATTTGAGCTGAGTTTAGTGTTTGATGCGATGGCACTAGTCAAAGTGGTTGTGGTGAATGTAGAGCCAGGGGGCAAAAATGATGTTGTTGTAACTGGTTGACCACTACTGTTTGTGGTATCAATCACAACAGCCGTGGATGTGACAGTATTACCGTTAGTATCAGTTGTCACTATATCAGTGGTGAACGATCTGTTCGGTGGAATAAATGATGTAGTGGTGAATGGTTGACCATTTGAATATGTTGATTCAATTACAACTGCAGATGAGACAACAAAATGTCCATTCAGGTCGGGAGTTAAAATATACGTAGTGTACGTGGTTTGAGGTGGCAAAAACGACGTAGTTGTAGTTGGTTGGCCGTTCGAGTCTGTCGATTCAATAACAACAGCAGTAGATGTAACATGTTCTCCATTTGTATTTGTGGTGGGGATATCGGTTGTGTATGTAGTTTGTGGTGGTAAATATGAAGTGGTTGTGAACGCCTGTCCGTTAGAGTAGGTTGATTCAATAACAACTGCAGTTGAGACAACATAATGCCCATTTGCGTCCGTCAAAATAAAGGTAGTGAATGATGTTATAGGAGGTAAAAATGAGGTGATTGTTATTGGTTGACCATTTGAATTAGATGTTTCAACAACAACGGCAGTTGACGTAACATGATCCCCATTTGTGTCAGTCGTAGATATAGCAGTGGTATATGTAGTTTGTGGTGGCAAAAATGACGTGGTTGTAAAAGCTTGACCATTTGAATTAGTTGATTCGATGACAACTGCAGTGGAAGTAGCAGGAACCCCATTCGTGTTGGAGGTGGGAATAACAGTGGTATAAGTAGTTTGTGGAGGCACTGGTGCTGTTGGAACTGCATCGAACAAACAAGAAGCTGGTACACGGTTTGGAGCAGTACTGTAATAACCACAAAATGAGTCCCCCGCAGTTGAAGTGAACGATTTTGTGTTGTACCCCTTTCCAATGTCAAAGTAATCAATCTGGTTATTTGACGAGATTGTCAAAATTCCGTCGTCTGGGCCGTAATTGCATCCATGAACAACATCCGTTGATTGAATTCGATTTCCATTTGTCACTGGACCCCAATATAATGCTCCAAATCCGGCTACTGTATATTTTTTTCCACCTGGCAGGTACAAAAGAACCGCCTCTGTCTCGTTAAGGAAAACTGTATTATTGAATGGTGAATCCCCAATAATGGGCTGAAATGTTGATCTACCCGACACGTTAATGCATCCGTTACCTGTCATATGATATATCATTGCATTTTGATTATTGAAAGCTATCACTCCATTGTTAACTATTTCGGCTGAAGAACTCTGAATCTGAGCGTAAGCTGACTGCGCATTTGTATTTGATAAAACTAGAGCACCTGAATTCACAAAAGCATTTGCTTCTATTTTGAATGTCGAGTTCTTACCTGAGTTCATAAAATACATCGAGCCCTGATTTGTAAACAGATTTCCAGATGTCACATAGTTTATTTCTCCGTCTTTATCTGAATTGCTCAATAAAATTGTTCCCAGATTACTAACATAATCAAAACTGATAGAGGATGTGCCATTGTTGTTACTCAAATAAAATCCCGAGTCTGCTAATGCAATTATCTCAGCGGTTGAGATAATATTGCTATCGAAAACTGACCAATAAGCACCTTTACTGATCTCAATAGCCCCCGATATGGTTGACGGATCAATCAATCCGTACGAGACAGTATCCTCTGATATAAAAATTTCATTTTCATCGAGTAAAAACCCAAAGGATCTAACAAACAAAATGTTAATCAAAAGTGCAGATATTAGCATACTGTTGCTTCGCATTCGAATTTTGTGATTAGCAAGAAAAATGTTGAAGCACACCTCGCATTTGAGATGACTATATAACTTGAAGTCCTTTGAAGTTTTCTACTACAGGGCTTGTGCTGTTAATGCCGGTAAATGCAGTTCTCGAGAAAACCTTAGCGAACGGTTAGAGGTGCATATATTGTTTGAGTATGCGCCGCTTTCAATTGTAGGTGACATGCGCAACACCATTTTTGTAAATTTGAAGGTAGCTACATTTCATTGTTTAACCTCATTCACTGCCCACAAGCACGGAGAAGATTGACCAAGATCGCAGCACTGAAAATAGGAAACTTCGACCTCAACTAATATGGTCAACTTGGTTAGCTGTACTTGTATTTATGCTTGATACATTGGTGGTCTAGTCTACCAAACCGGAGCATTTTTGCCTGCTACCTAATGTTTTGGTCTAAGGTTGAGATAATGTCACATCGAGTCATAGCTGTTGTTCAGTTTTCACTTGCATTGCATGAATGGGCTTTGTCAAGTGCAGAACCCTTCGACGCCAACTACGCCTGATTTTATCGTTCAAGTCTGTTTGACACGTATCGATCGCACGACCATCTTTAAGTGATGTGTGCAATCGACTACTATGTCGTACAGTGCTGATAAAACCTTTACAAGCAATATTCGCTTATGATTCCAGATAATGATTGACTACTAAGTTTGTAAGTTTTGGGCATCTCAAGGTGGTCTCAAATTATTTTACGAGGTGTCAGCCATGGAGGGTTAGAAATTGTTGCATCAAACACCAATCAGCCACCTCTATAAAGAATTTGTCTGACTATTGACACCGCAATGGTTTTGAGTAAATTGTTGAATATCGACAACAAGACTGATTGATTCTAGTTTCTCAGAAATCAATTATTCATGACGTTGTAACGTCATTCTCAACATCATTATACATTGTTTTCAGAACATAAAACGACAATTATTTCTGCATCACAGTTGCTTTTCAATGAATTTTGGATACAGTAGATTGTCGGCAAATGCTGTGTTTTGACCGGATATACCGAGTTATAAGTTTTGAAAGAATTGCTATTATCAAATTTGGGTTCAATCGAATAGGTAAGAGTTGAATGTTGAGTTTTGTAACGCTTTCAGATTCACAAAACGTTTCGATATGGGTGCATTTACGCTCTTCTATCTAAATATGTGAACAGATTTAGCTATTGTGGAAGGCATGCGTTTGCTGTCATAGCGACGTTTACAAAATTAATGTCATTCGATACTTTAAGGCAAAGCGTTGAATTGTTATCTTGAGCATTTAATATTGCTAACAGGGTTTAGAAGCTCAAAATACACTTGATGTTTGGACTCAGTTTAGTTCAAGCACAACCTCACCAGGGTGGGTTCTCATAAAGGATGAATGTGGGTTTACTCCACATATTATTGTTGGCAGGCGCAGTAAACATTTGGGTAACACAAGTCAAGGAGGATCATCAATACTGCTCCTCGCAAATATGGTGATTTCACTTTAGGCTGCAAAATCTGTCTTGATTTTGATCATCATATATAACTAAGCTCAAGATCGAATCATTGATTGAATCATATGGTTTCGATTTTAAGTGTAGAAGAATTGTAATAGCTAACCTTCAAAAGTAAAATACACATTTTGTGAATTTCCTGCTCAGTTTACTCTTAGTACCAGCAAAAACTGGCCACCATTTAGGATAACCCACCACGAAACTATTATACGATACGAGTATATTTCCTGACAGTGCATATATCGCAAATGCAAATGAAGAAATGTTCCGCAGTATTTAGAAGCAATCAAAGTAGCTATTTCAAGTGTATATTACGTTGAGCTTTGACGTGCTGACATAAGGCAGTTAACCTTTACTAAGGCTAGTATTAATTTTCAAGTTCACTTTAGGTATGTGAATAACTGTACTCGCTGAGAATTGAATAGCATTATCCTCCCAAACAAGAACCTAACACAATATTAGTATGACGAGAAATACCTGATGTTAAGTTAAATCTGACTTGTCGTAGCTGGCGAACAATTTGAAATATTTATGGATCTAAAGATTGGCGCGAATACTCCCTTAATCTGTAGTCATTTATATTGAGTACCAATGGAGCATTGACCAAGGTTTGTTTTCGACACAGTAAATACAAGTGGATAGAATATGAAAACCAAGTACTTGACTTAAGAGCTCTTTAATTCTGAGCCATCACAAAGACCTAAAAACGCGATCAAAGTGTCTCTGCCTGAAGATTGATCTGCCGAACAATATTGAATTTTTGAGATGCTGTTTCAATACAAAAACAGTCGAGCATTCAATTCAGTTTTCTGAAACTATACTCTCCGAAAACCAAATAACAAGGCTCATCCTCTATGTCAAAAATTAGTATTGATTAGTAAATTATTTTGAGATACCATCTGGAGGTGGGGCTCGAATAAAATACCAGTAGCAGACCTAAAATTGAAACAATCAGCACCTTCTCTTATTTTATTTGCTTGAAATACATAAATGCGAAGCCGTTTGGTGATTTAGTACGAAGAATAACCGATGGGACTTTTATATGACATTGTGTCGTGTTTTTTGTACCTCCGAGCAACTGTTGCAATTGCTATAACTCAAAATACCGTTTCAACATTGAACCTTGATCCTGCAATTCCGATTGTGATTGACGCGAAAACATACTGGTCAATTTGGAATACGTTCAGCGAGATTTTGTACTTCAGCATAGCACACAAAAGTGCTTTATATATTTCGGCAACAGCTGGCGCATCATCTTTTGAAGTTGATGCCACAGGAGGTGAGAATAATGGTGTTGTTTCATTCAATGCACAATATTTGTCAGGTAATGGTGTCTCCTTGTTGAATTACGATACTTCATCTTTTCCCACTACAGGTCAATTGTTTTTCGTTGCTGGCAGTGGTAATCAAACCACGTACATAACTGGCACAAATGGTCAAAATCAAGGGTTTTTGACCATGTACAAGTTTGTAAAACCAAATGGTGTTGCAGTATTGAGTAGCAAAAATTATTGCAACAAAGGAGACATCTGTATATACAACCAGGATTTACAAGTTGAAACTTCAATACTTTCAAATGGCTGTATTCACATTCAGGGATCATCAAAGTTGATTACCATTCCTAGTGATACGAATCAAATAAATTCACAAACAGTTTATATGGAAGGGCCCAACGCAAAATTAGTTTCGAATGACAATACAATAATGTTGAATGTTGCCGGATTCGGCAATAGTAATAGCATAGGTGTCAACAATCCAATCATTACTTACATGTATGACGAATCTCAGGGAAGATTAGCACTCAGTCTGGAAACATATTCCGTCGTTATGCGATTGGCCTTGGATACAAAAGTCAATATTTCATTATTGACAATGGTGCGTTCAAGTACACAAAACCGCCACCAAATTCTCGTATGCCTCAGCACTGCAATACATGTCCCAGGATCCCACAGGCACCAAAACCTTGAGAGTGTTTTCCGAATAGGGTTCGATATCTGGAAAATATCTCTAAAATAGCATGAATATGCATGTATTCACTTTAGTAGAATTGTTTGTGACTCGACAGTCTTGTTCACATTCGCTGTCGTAATTGTAACTTTAAAACTAAATTGATATCTTTTCAAATTTGCGCTCTCCGTGATATCAAACCCTTCATGCACTAGACCAAAACGAGTCATTTATTTTTAGCCCCTCGTCTGTATGATTATACTTACTGATGAATAAAACTTAACGATTAAGCACAACCAGCACCCCATCTAAATTCACTACTTTTCTTTGAACAAAGAATTGCACTCACTCAATTATCCTTGAGAATCTTGGGATTCAGACATCTATTGAATTTCGATCTCCAGTCTTGTGACTTACATGCCATGTATAGCACTGCATACTAAATACAGTTTCACATCTTGGCGTCAAGATCTGCTAATATTTACATCAAGTGATGAGAATGAATATTGTTTATCAAAAATTACATTTTTGTCAATTGATATTTAGTTTGAAATGTTAGCAAAGTCAATATTGATATTAGTCTTGTTGTACGTTCGCGGAACACTAGGTATAATCATCACCACAGACACAATAAGTACGGAGAACATTTATGACCTGCCTGATATCGAAATCAAATCTCCCTTTTACTGGTCATTGTGGAGCACATTTTCAGACTTCTCTTCGTTACTGGTAGAAACTGGGGCCGCATTTTATGTTTCCGCTGACCCAGAAGCGTTCTATTTTGGATTGAACGTAAACGGAAATAGTACCAACTTGGGCGTTATTTCATTTGATTCAGGTGACATTGCCACAAGCTTGATATTTTTGTTATCGCCCAGCTTTGTCAATCATGGGCAAGTGTTTATTTCGAGTGGATCCCAAGATCAAACTACCAGTTTGTCTTACTCAACCTTTGATAATCATGGGTTTTTGACATTTGAACAAAGATCTACCTCAATCGGCCGCATAGACTCACCACCAGATACTCTCAACAATCACGGAAATGTATGTTTGCGGAATCAAAGCTTCAATACGCCAATCATTATACTGGGTGCTGGCTGTATTCAAATTTTAGGAAACTCAAGATTATTTATATCACGCCGAAACACGCAGTTGGAAAACACGATATACATGAATGGATCTAAGGCAGAACTATATGTGAACACTTTCAACCAACACTCATTTCGATTGGCGGGATTTGGCGAAGGAAACAAGATTATTGTTGAAGAGGAACTTCGAAGTTATCGTTATTTAGCTGATTTGGGAGTCTTGACAATTGAAGGAACTACTAGGACCACAATCCCCATTGGACCGCGTTATAACCCACAGTTGTTTACTGTTAGTGGAAGAGTGATTTCCTACTCAGGTTCGGTTCCCAATGCTGGGATACCACAAGCTTGCTTACCCTGCCCATCTGTTCCAAAAGCCCCAAAATTCAATCCATCTTCGTCATCTGCTTCTAGATTTGGTTCATCTGATTTGACCTCAAAATCTACAAGTGATGGAATTTCTCTACCTATCATTTCATCAACCATGCTTACTAATAACAGTGTTTCAACAATTACCGAATCAATTGTCTTGTCATCATTGAGCACCCTGTCAAATATTTTGTCTACAACTAGCATAAGCTCACAAGATTCTGTTTCCACAATTGGTATATCTTCAAAATCTCTGAATGCAACTTCAAATTTTATTTCGGTTTCCACATCATATATATTGATTTCATCTTCAGCCACTAAGTACGGCAACACAACCACAAATTTTTGCAGTAACGGCTGTCACAAAACCCGTTGGTCTACTATTGGTGACAACAATGTGACTACTGTTGCTGCCGATACATTTCCTCCTCCAACAGTTGGTGGCACAGAAACTACTAACATTCCTAGCAATACTAATTATAGCAATCCGAAGTCACATATCTCCAATCATGTTGACGGTTCATCTTTACCGGCACCCAAAGTTTCTCTCTTTGAAAACGCTTCTTCGATAAGGAAAGCGTGCCCCCTCATCCTAGCCATTATTTGGTTGATGTTTTGTTGTTATTGATAGGTTTTGGCTTGCTTGCGTGAAGTTTGGAACCCGTTACTCCAACTGAGGTTTTAGCAAACTCCACGACAGCCACCAACCAAAGCAATCAATGAACAGAATCAGCTTTAGCTCAAAATATCCAAGGTAATGTTGCTGTGACTAAGGGGTGTTATACACCCTTAGCTAAACAAGATGAGTAACTTAGGAATCGTTGTGTATTAAAAATCAGATGACCACTTCCAATTCTAGAGCCTCACCCTTTTCTTAAGCTATGACGCTAACAAATAGAAATGCATTTGGGTAGACTTTTATTTTTCAGCTTCATGTGTCAGATCCCTAGATCGCTTTTGATGTGAGTTGACATCAACGCTAAAAGGGTGAAACTGTTAGCAAATACCTGTCGGTTGTAATGGTTGTTTACAAAATCTCAGTCTGAGAAAAAGTTCAGTTATAACAGTTTGATGTTGTATATACTTAACGTCATACAAAACCACTAAAAAAAACCAATATCCAAACATGAGGTCGAGAACCGCAATTTTTGATTGAAAGACTCAAAGTGCAAAGTTGAGGAGTTTACAGTAAAATATACTTATTTGCATTGCTACCGTAGGTCACGCTTCCAATTTTTATTTCAAGATATTCAAAATATCAAGGTTGATATCGCTGTGTAATTTTTCACATCCTTGAACTCTTGAAGCTTGGTGAATAGAATTTGTTAATGGATCCATTACACTTGATTTTTCGGTTTAATTTCTGATTATTCATGTTATTGAATCCACGAGCTATCTTCATAAAATCCATAAGCAGTGGCGCTTTATCAATGCGATCAATTTAAGCATTATAGATTCAACCAACTTTGAGGCCAAATGATCAATTTTGACAAAAGTTATACCATTAGATTGGATTGTTTGAATAAAGTTCACTCTTTTTCAGAGCACATATCAGTTGCTGTATTGAAATAGGTACTCATTATCCAAAAAAAATTCACCAAACCATGTATAAAACATCACGTTGCTATTTTGTACTCCAGATTTCAAGACATATAGAACACTCTTTGTCTAACCTCAGGCGCGACTATGCCTGATTTTTGCTGGCTCATGATATACCTGATAACTTCTGCTTCAAGTTCTGACATTATATTGGTGAAAAGAGCTGACTCAACCCAAAAGCTAAACTCTCGAACCAAACTCCAAGTGAATAGAATATAATACGTATTTGATAGCTTGGATCTGATTTATGTTACTACGATGCAGTAATCACGATGATGAACGAGTGACTGTTTATTTACTGTATTGATCAGGATTATATCATGTATCGGCATGATTGTGCAAGTTCTTAACTTGTGAACAAGTATTGTATGTTACTAGAATTATTTCTTACCGATGTAACGCTCGGGGTAATAATTACTGAAAACACAATAACTGGGGTAGGTGGTTCAGTGTTTTTGTCGCCAAGTCAAAAATATTACCACAAGTGAGATGAAAACGATGTAGTGAACATGTGCATATAATCAAATAAAACCAGGTCCACTGCGTATATTTGTGGGTGCCGTTTCTCCACCAGTGTTTATTAGTTATATCCACCAGATATCCAGAGTCACTTTTGACAGATTATTTTGTAGCCGATTGGTCCTTGCATATTTGTCGTGTATGAGACCAAGTAAACACTAACGTGATCTGCAACCTAAAAAGAGGATAATTATTACTAAATCTCTAAGGCCTAGTTGAGATACTAGCCGCCCTTGTGTCCACAACCAATAACTACTTCCGAATGCTAACCTTTAGTAGCGTAGTTCAATTGACGTAATGCACCAGATTCAGGACCTTTTAGATATAATCTCTCGTATAATCACACTTGTCACTATCTATAAAACACGGTAAATAGTAACTAATAAAAATCGGTAAAGTTCACAACAAGTTGGATGGATTCCCTTAAATAACTAACTCTGGAATAGGGGATCCGTAAGTTCCTGCCCAAACCCAGGAGTTAACAAGGTAACCCATTAATCACACCACAACCACCATTGTTCTAAGCCGCCACAGTGATAACATATGCGTTACTCACTCTCCACTTTCGCACACTTGTAATGGCCATAATATTACAAGTGTCGTGGTGCGACATTAGGAAAAAGATGGAGCCAGCCACGACAATATTGACAATAGTATTTTATATGCACCACTGATTTATTCATTCGGAATATCGAATGCGAGGGGGTGATGCACGTAGCGATGAATTCTTTATCAGTTGTTGATTGTAGATGTGATACGAATGTTTGGCAAGTGGACCGCATTGGAAATTGAGGTAGCCTCTTATTAGACATGCTACACTATCTACCAAAATTAGGAACAAAACGTGCTCACTTCTTTTCGGAAACTCAGTGCAATTGGTTATCGTTTAGGCAGTCTAGCTCCAAGGTCAGTTACCACTCTACTACAAATTATCGAAACACTAATGGTGATTCTTCACGATTTTGACTTTGTGTAGTGTCCTTATAGTTAAATTTGATTCCACAGTAGGACTACTAGGCAATAATTTGGTGGTCATCTGTTCAGGGAGTAACCCTTCAAATGAATTGCGCGACATAAATGACAACAACCAACGCAGGTGCTTATTACACTAAAGAAGTCGTGGAATTTTCAGGATTGAAGTTTGCAGTCATTGTCCTTGCCAATTTAGGGTGGTTTCCGGTGAGAGGTCTTCAAAATCCACGGTATCCACCTTAAATTTGGTTGATATCTTAAATGGTACCCAAAGTCACGAATTTTGAATCTACTTTCTATGCATGTAACAGTTGACAATAGTACAAAGTATGAATTCAGAAGATTTCGATAAAATGAAATTCGACTAGATGTGCTAAATATCGCCAGACACCCAAGGTATATGGCTGATTGGGTTAGTAGATACCTTACTCAGCGACTAATTGACCGGTTACAATAACAACCACTCAAGAGTCGTTTCACACGCGCGAGTGAAATTCAGTTACGCCCTATCATATGGTACTATATAGTTTTCATATCAAGTTTGTTTAGTGATCCACATCGATTATACTCAACAGATTCTCATAAATCCTCACAAACATCCGAATGAGGTGTTTGCAGAAACTGGAACAAACGATAACCGTCTCTATTTAAGCATGGCTCCTGAGATAATGCGACTTGCTTTTGATGTACACCAACACCAACACAACCTCCCACCGTTGAAGTGAGTTTATCACAATCTAGCCAGTATCGACGCATAACCAACAGCATTGAACTTCCGAGATCAACGACGTCAATAATTCACTGTGAGCTTTCCAAAAGCTAATCTCAGGAACCAAATCGTCGCTAGTTGCATCATTCACCAGAATTACCCCGCCAAGTCTCTATCTCAAACAATGGACTATAACTCGATCTTGATTTCTATTATGTTCAAGACCGGAAGTTGTTGGAACAAAGCTCATGAAAAATGAGAGATCCAAACAATACCTTTGATAGAGGTTTACGAGAGAACTTTTGTACTTGTTGTAGATGCACCAAATGTACCCATCCCCACCAACCAATTATAACCAGCCTACGTGTAGACTAAACTTTTCAATGAAAATAAACGTTTCCATTCACCCCACTATCACCTGCCCACTCCCCACAAAGTGATTTAGTGCCATGCCACATCACTACAACCTTCCTTGGCAAACTACACCAATTGGATAATCTTGTTTACATTATCTCAATCACTTTTTTGAGTTGCTTCGTTAAATGATTTTACGTTTATGAAAAATAGCTGTCTCTACAATTAACCGTGATGTGTGCCGTCTGAGTGATGATTTTGACATAAACTGGGATGCTGGTGATTGTTGTTGATTTGAGAGTCATCCTCCAGTAATTATGTCGACTAGCAATGTTTGTATTCGATACGAACAGGTTGACATAAGCAACCTTGCAAAAAGTTATTGATGAAATTCCATCAATAAAGAGAAATTGGATCACAAAAGTTTAAGGCCAACTAAAATAAGCACTATCATTGTAAGTGTTGAATGTAAGGTTTTCATGCGTGACCCGGTACCTGAAAACCTATCCAGAGGTATGAGCGAATCATTCGTTTTTTCGGTTGACTGCGTTTTCGTTGGTTGTGATATGCTTGTGTTATCAGTAGAATGAGACACTGATTGCTGATTCAACTCAATTTTTGTATCTGTTCTTAACAAGTCCACTAGACCAACTGTAATCATCCTAGTACTTTTCTCGATTGGCTTGTTGCTTCTTTGAAACTTGTTTGATGCCAGTGTTGCCATGGATCGCAAGGTGCATGTCAGAAACCTCAAATGATCCCTACTAATACCAATAGTAGTCAATTGTGCACTTATGCTTGATATTTCTAAAATTGAACTCAGGTCAGTGCTGAAGTTTACATTGTTTTGACTTTGAGCAGAACCGCTGCGTAGTATGGGTTCAGCTGCAGTATTTGAAGTTTGTCTCGCGCTGCTACTGATACTGAATTTTGTAACATTGCTTTTGTTCCTCAGAACACTCTGCGAGCAGGTGGTAGTGTGGGGACTCAGATTAATTACTGGTGTCATTGAACATGAACTTGCTCCATCAAAAGAGGTATTAGTGGACGTCGTCAAAAGTATCGACGAGCCGTTGACCAGACTTGATGAAATTCTCCAAATAGAAGAACTGGAATAATTTGTTCCTGAGCTAGACAGACCAGATTTGGGGTAAAGTGAACTGGGAACATCATTCGAACTGATCAGTGAATACGTCAATACGTTTGAGCTAGATACGTCATGAGGTATGGATGATGCGTAGATAGTACTTGAGAAACTACTTGTATTTTTCGAAACCTCCGAACTTGGTATAACAATTGGTAGGATTGAGATATCACTGGTAAGGTTACTCACAAAGGTTGACCGTGCTTTTGAGCTTGATGAGATTTCGTTTGACGTTTCACTCCAACTATTCGAAACACTTGACCAAACTTTCGAAGTAGAAACAAATATTGGTGCTAGTGAAGTTAAAGTAACGCCACTCGACTCACTCCCTAATTTTGATTGTGCATTTGAGCTTAACAAAAAACTAGTGGACATTACAGTCGAGCTATTTGAGTAGCCTGAGAGTGTGTTCACACTCGAAGAGAATGTTGAACTATGACTCACTCCACTGGGCTCCCTGGAGCTTGACTGTACGTTGGAGCTCACTAAATAACTGGTTTGTAGTAGGCTTGAGCTACCTGATATGCTAGACAATGACTCTGAATTTGACAGAACAACAGTTAAGATTGAGATGGCACTAGTAGAACCTATCACTGTGCTGGACTGCATTGTAGAGCTCAACCGAATACTAGTAGGCAGTAAACTCGAGCTATTTGAATAGCTTGACAACGTCTCCACGCTCGAAGTAGATATCGAGGTTAAAGTAACGCCACTGGGTTTACTCGTGGAGCTTGACTGTACTTTGGAGCTTACTGAACAACTGGTCGGTATTACACTCAAACTACTTGAGATACTTAATAATGACTCTGAGCTTGACATAACGACCAGTAGAATTGAGTCCTCACCACTGGAACTACTCACCGTGCTTGACTGCACTCTCGAGCTCGGTACAAGACTTGGCGACATTGACAGTACTTCCGAGTTTGTTACAAAGCTGCTCATTGTGATGAGTTCACTTGAGGAGCTCGCAGTAACCTCAGTACCTGACAGAATAGTTTGTGTAGAAATATCACTGAAACTAAAATTTGAGGTTGGTATTGATGAACTGGAAGCAATTTCAGGTATAGATTGTTTAGTACTTGACAAGAACACAGAGTCAGATGCAACTGCAGAACTGGTTCTGAATACTGAACTCAGTGAATCCAGCGACTTTGATTGAACTTCTGAGCTTATAGACCCAGCTGCGCTAGACATAGATTTTGATGTTTCTTCAATTTTGGAAGAAATTTTTGTACTGGTAGATACGATTGGGACTTCTGACGGAGCAATTGGCACGGGGTCGTATGAACAACTTTTTGGGGGAGGGTTTGGAACTGAACCAACATAGTAACAATAGTTCACATTCCATTGAACATTCCACATATCATAATTGGGTCCAATATGAAAATAGTCTACCTTATTGTTGGATGTTACTTGTAAGTTCCAACTGGTTAAATTGTACCAGCATTGATCAACAGGACTTGTAGATTTGATGGCATTTCCAGGGACCTGCCACGTCAGACCACCACCCCAACCGGCAATAGTAAAAGATCTTCCACCATATGGTGTATACACGAATACAGCGTTCAGTCCATTGAGATACACAGTATTCCCAAACTCATTATTCATAACACTTGGTTCAAATACCGACTCTCCAGATACATTGATGCATCCGTTACCTGTCATGTAGAACACTTCTGCATTCTGATTGTTGAAAACTATAACCCCGTTATTAATAATTTGTCCTGATGAACTTCCAATTTGAGCGTATGCTGTTTGCGGGGTTACTGTATTTGATATAACTATTGAACCCGTATTTTCAAAATACACGGCTGCTATTTGAAACGTTGACTCTTTACCAGAGTTTACGAAATACATGCTCCCTTCATTTGTGAATTGATTTCCAGATGTCAAATAGTTGGTTTCACCGTTTTCATCAGAATTGCTGAGCAATAATGTACCCATATTATTAACGTAATTGAAGCTAATGGAAGTTGTACCGTTGCTGTTAGTGATGTATAAACCAGATGTTGAGAAAACAATCAACTGTTCTGATGAGAACTCATTACTGTCAAATATCGACCAGTACACCTCTTTGTTTATCTGCACTGATTTCCAGATTAATGAAGAGTCAACTAGACCGTATGAAACGGTGTCAACGGATATCTCCATCTCATGGTTGTTCAGAAGTGCACCTAATGTGACTCCGAAGCTGATGAATGATAACAACAATAAAAGCATTACCGATACTCATAAATTGAAAACTTCTCCACGTTGTTTTTGAAGAAAGTAGTCATCGTAAACAAACCCCAAACATGCACCAAAACGCCGAGGGGTCCAACTTTTTAGCAGGATGCGATGCAGCATAATTCAATGTCACGCAAATTTTCGGCAAGGCGTAAAAATACCCAATCCATTTTGGCTGTCTGCGAAACATTGTTGCATTCGATATTATATTGTCAACTCAAGCGAACCTGGACGATGTTTGTGGTTGCATGGATCTTATTCCTGGTGTACAGATGGCAATATTATGTATGTTCCTTCTCAGCCTTGTGTTCTTTTCAAGTCGATATACGTTCAGAACCTCAAAAGTTATAAGTTGGTCCACACTTACTATTTCCAGACCTGACTATCATCGTTCCCAATTGAAACATATCAACTCGACAAATCTTCATGATGCCTGGATCAATCTCCACTTGTAGCGTTCAGTGTACGAGACTCGCTTATTCACTTTGTCCTCGATGACGTCGCTTGAGCGCATGTTAATGGTATATTATTGTAGAGCCTATTGGATTCGCAATAATTAGTGTAAATGAATAGTAATTACATTGAAATTTCTCAATTCAAATATCCTACTATATTCGCTTTTTGCAACTGTTTATTCATACGCTAACACCGTGCAAGCTAATCATCTTGAGTACCATAAATGTTTGCAAACTTGATGAACTTGATGGTGCGGCTCTTCTGGTGTACCAGGCTGAGAATTCGAATCGCGGCTTAGCGGGTTCTTTTTTTTTTTAACAAATTCATGCACTTTATTTATCTCTAGAGATGGCGCAATACTATCGTCTACCCTCTTCTAATAAAGTTTGATCATCTAATGGTGATAAGCCAAAATCCCACTAGATTACAAACGAGATCACATACGTTGAGATTGCTGAAACGACATCATCTCTGTATTCAGCGTTGTTAATATTAGGATTTACTTGTCGTCTGCTTATACATCGTATAGCATTTTTGCTGAGGTTAGATTCCCACACTAAACAATACATGATAAATATTTGTTCGACACTACGAATCTCCGGCACAATATGTTCAACTCGAGGTAACCACGTCACTTGCATTCCTGGTTGAACGGTCTACCGATATCTGTTCTGTTAGTAGTTTGTAGTGGGAAAATGGAAGCACTTATGATAGCTAGACCATTAACGTTAGTCGTTTCACAGCAACAGCAAATACGTATCAGTAGTCACAACTTTCGAATATGATTGCTTCAGAGAAACTCAGAATGTAATTCAAATTCATACAAGAGTTGATATTTTAGAAAGCATATACAACACATTTTGTTCTATGTTCTCAGCTAGTATATTAGATTACAGTCTTGTTTGAATAAGTAGTACTTTCAATGCCATATAACAAGTAAGTCCAACTATATTGTCTCTCTGAGCTCTGTTGCTAATAGAACCTGCTACGTAAACACCATCATCAAGTCCAACATTTTTGAATTCATGGAATTCAGCTGACAGACTATGAAAGCACTAGAACCAATTGAAGTGATTTTAGTTTGATTAGTTGTTCTTGTGTATTCCACTAAACTAAAAAGTTATTTCATCCAGTTTGACGTTCAATAGGGTTTTTCACTTGTCTGTGAATCCTCCATCTCCAATACTTTTTGTGTGGAAGCTTATCTAAGTGGTTGAGAGTGATTCAGGTTTCATGTTGTTATTTTATCTCAAACTTAAAAGCATTGTAAGTTCGATATGGATACCAATAATGTATATTGGATTTCGAGTTCAATCTAATTATTATGTGCAATGATCCTTATATAATTTTACCAATATCAGCGAAAGACGTCACTATGTGTAATATGATAAACAGCAGTACGATGTGCAAGTTTGCGAGTGGAAACAGAGGCGCACTTCCCTCACCTCATCGATGAGCGATACTAACCTGTTTACTTTTAACACGTAGATGGCACTGTTATTAGAAGGAGTTAATAAACATTAGAGGTATACACACATTGTCATTTTGTTGCCTATTGGCCAACCCACTCTTGTGCATGTTCGAAAATGCCATTATGAGTGACGGCATACCTTTGCTCCCCATAACCTGAGACAAACATAATCAGACGCTGATTCTGTCTTAAATATCATACATCAACTAATAGTCACGTGGGGGCTGTATTTCAATTACCTTTTGACAGCAAAGGGTGTTAATGGCGAAATGTTGGCAGTGAAAGTGAGATGACAGATTTCGAGTTTGGTTGATGATTTTAATGCACCCTATGCTATCTATTGTGAAACTTTGTATTATCATGGTTCGACGTACCATGTTCTTGCCCTTGTAACTGTAACATTGCTTCAGTGATCAGGCAATGTGGTCTATATCCCAATATGCAGGTTGCGAATAGTGAAAGTAACCATTTTTTAGGGCGCATTCAACACGCAACCTGAGTGAGCTCGGAACCATTCTGAATTTTTGATATTTCTTTACCAATATGAATGAAATACATGCCTCTAGCTGTGAATTACTCGAAGCGTACATGAAGCTTACACCAGTTAAGGTGGTCTTGCTCTTGGCTATCTATGTCAATGCCCTCGCAGTAACAATACTGGAAAACTCAATTATAGCTGGAAAGCCTCCGGGCAGTTTCATAAGTGGAATAGTAATAGATGACGGGGTCTTTTTATCCATGTACGATTTTGATTGGGAGTTTCAATTTATTGAAGTCGGTCCTGGAGGCGGCTTCTTTGTTTCCGATACCGCGGGAATCAATCCATTAGGCCTCATAAATAATGGCACAATCTCAGTCGCTAACACTGATTTTATGTGGAGTGGAGGTAATGAAGTTGACGGGTTTATTTTTGAAAACTATGGTAGGCTATTCTATGGTAACATTTCTTCAGTTGGATTACTTGCTATCGAAACTTGGATAAACACGGGTCTTATAGTGGTTTCTGGACCTGAAGATCATGCTTCTACTAACTCGGTTGTACTTAGTGTGTTCTCGGGTCCAATAACGAATACGGGTGTGATATGTTTATACAATCAAAAGTACGAAATGTCATCTCCATTAGCTGGGGGTGGATGTGTCCATATGATTGGCACCTCAATGTATACATCCACTAATAGATTGAGAACTAGCTTTCTTAACAATACGATTGTCCTTGATGGTTCAGATGCTAGATTTATCTATACCCCTTATGGATCTACATACACGATTGCTGGATATGGTGGAGGCAACACAATCGAAGTACAATACGAAACCCCAATGCAATATTCATACGATGATGCATCCGGGAACCTACTGATATCTGCAAATGGGCACACTGAGACTTTCATTATTGGTAGTGGATATATTGAAGATGATTTTAGCTTATGGGGTAGCAACCAAGCGCTTACATATAATGGACCAGTCCCAAATCCACCACCCTCAAAATGTGGGATATGTCCTCAAATTCCGGTTGCACCAAGCCTGATCTAGTTCATAGAATTGAATATTAATCTTATTGTGGTGATATTTGATTGAATGGTAGTTTATGTAAGATTTTAGCTCAGCTGACCTGCAATGTCGAAGCCTTTCCTGTGAAGTTGGATAAAACCTTTTACTGTAGACCTGGGTGCTAGTAGCAAATATTCAAGTGAGAACTTCAAAGACTGAAGTGGGGAAAGGTTCAATGTCAACAACAGTTGGACATGGGATGTTGATCATAAGAGATGGAGAAGCTTTATTTCAAAGACTTGGTTTTTGAAGTCACCATCGAGAGGGAATTCAAAATATGGAATTTGGATATGGATGCTTCACGGTAACGTAAATGAATGTGGAGATGTCGGCGTGAAGGAGCTTCAAACTTCTCGTGACAGCTTAACACCCTAGAATTGGTATAATAGGAAATAAGGCCTTATGGGTGGAAGAGCGCAAGACTTCTGTTGCGTCCAGTTCGCTTAAGAGGAGCCTTGCCAGTCCACAGGAAGGAATAGTTTTCGTGCCAAGTCGTACTCTTAACCGAAGCAGGTTGATAGAATAAAGTTGATAAGGGAAGTCGGCAAAATGGATCCATAACTTCGGGATAAGAATTGACTTTAAGGATCAGGTGTTCTGGACCATAATCAGAAGCTACTGGATTGAATGTGGACTGTTTTGGGCTCGCTCAAGACGGACCGCTTTGATAAGCTTCGGCCATAAGAGGCACGCTTAACTATCAATTAAGAACTGGTACGGACAACGGGAATCTGACTGTCTAAATGAAACATAGCATTGCGATGGTCAGAAGGTGATAATGACGCAATGTGATTTTTGCCCAGTGCTCTAAATATCTAAGCGAATATATTTAACTATGCGCGGGTAAATGGCGGGAGCAACTATGACTTTTTCAAGGTAGCCAAAGGTGCGGGTTTCTCTAAGTATATTGTCAAACCCTCTACTCATATAAGTTGACATTTTCCAGCCTAAGAAAAGTCTCTTTGGTATTGTGTTCTTGGATTTTACCCGAGAACTCACACATGCTTTACGAAGTTACGGGAGTTTCTTAGAGCATTGATGTTATAAAGTATGATTTGACATATTTTATGCGCTTACACCGGTAGGATTTTGAGGCAGACACAATGGGTATATAAAACCAAATCAGAGTGTCACGGCGGTATTATTGTGTGCGTCACTGCTGAAAACTGTCGCTATTAGATGACAATTCATTGTCGGAAACCATGTACATTTCGAATGGCACCGTTTTGTTGATTATTGTTTCACTTTCAGTTTTACGCTTGCTATCTGATGCCTTTGATCTGTGATCTAATCTCCTATAGCCTTTGCTATCAATCCTGTTTTGAATACACTCAAGGTTATTGTT
Organism: Suzukiozyma glaebosa; assembly: GCA_030564305.1. NCBI lineage: Eukaryota > Fungi > Ascomycota > Pichiomycetes > Serinales > Debaryomycetaceae > Suzukiozyma > Suzukiozyma glaebosa. The sequence goes on along the minus strand of JAJLUT010000026.1, from coordinate 122,892 downwards.
GATTAATAGCTGTTCAAGACTACATAAATGATTTGGATCAGCACATTTTCTAATTATTCCGATCTTATCTATTTTACAAAAGTATCTGTTAACAACGTCGGCGGCCCCTTTGATGAGCCTGTCCCCAGGCACGTATGATTTGCTCTCAGTGTATCTGTCGGGTACCCAGGGTCAGCGAACATGACAAATCGTCTTTAAAAGGTACAACAACTTCCAAGCAAGCCTTCGATGATGCAATCACAACCATAATCCTTAGTTAAACTGTCCCAATAGTTTAGTCTCAAAACTACGTAGACCTCAATCTGATGAAGGACGTTGTTCAAACAGATTCCTCTTTCATCTCGTTGTTAGATGGGTAGATCCAGTCAGGTTGGTTGATGAAACTCAAACTAATATCAGAAAAATATGTGGCTACAAGATTTATTATTTGACGGAGTGTAAATGAAGAACCAGTTGCAATATCTAATGGTGGTAATAACGATACTTTAATGGATTTCTGGTTGTACAATTCGATATTTGGCAAGTATCACGTGGTCTCCGTTAGTGGTGCCCGTAATATCATTCGTTTTGTAAGTAACACAGAAACATGCGAACACCAACGATAACTCCTAAGCTTAGGTTTGTAATGATATTGTAGTCCCCTATTCCATTGTAGGTCATATACACTTCTGTGTTGTATTAATATTTTTGGAATACCTTGGATTCTCTCAGTAGCCAAGTTGACCACAAAAACGATGAACGATACGAGTCGTTGACCAAGAACATGACTCTTCATTTTTGTAAGTATAATTAGCTTTTGAAGTCTTCAACTTTTATCAAAAACATGATAGAATGTTGCAGTAAACTTGGAGATATTGTCAATTGAGCATTCTCCTATTGATAGCGCAAAAGCGCCGAAGTATTCACCATCATTCCTCCTCAGGACAGTTGAGATTCAAATTCATGGTAACACCACTTAACATTAGTCAAGTCAGCAAGAAATTAACTAAAAAGTTGTAATCAAACTGCGAAAAGTGGTCAGCCACACACCCAGCAATATAATCTCTTCTCATGAACGTAGTGAACACCTGATCTGCGGAATTTAAAAGCTGTGCTACAAATCATCGTTCGCTCTGGCTCAATTCACTTTTAATTGGAGGGTACTTACAGCCATTGGCCATCAATGACAAACTTTAAGGTGTAGTGTACCACATTACTGAAAATCTGAGATTCTCAGTGAGTCGAAGTGTTCTGAGCCAGTGTTTCGATCAAACCGTTGTTTAAAGTAATGATCAGTGACGACACAATCAAGCCATCGATGAAGCTATGTTATACAAATGCGGAAAGAAGGTCGCTACTATGGTATGTGCTTGAAACCATTAAACTTTTCAATTGAAAATTTAGATTTCTTTCTCAATATTCCGTTTGTTTTGTATTCATCTTTGAGTAAATTGGTTTTTGGGCCATGTACTAAATCTAAGCTACATTTCAAAATCGGATACCAAAACAAATAGATTTCGCTCACCGCAATCAATATTCCGAAATTGCTACTATCAGGGGAAGGAACTCTTTATTTTGAACGGTGAAAAACGAATCAATAGCCAACCGCTTTCGTAACTACTGTAATGTTGGTTAAAACCTTGGGCAAAACGTGATCCACCTACAGTAACCGGCTCTAAAATATTATTGTGGGACCTACTAACTTGAGGGAGGTACAACCATAATTGAGACATTATTTCAGTCTACATTACTTCGTTGATAGAGCAGTTGCATATACAGACTTAACACCAGTGTCGGCAATTCTTCACCCCTTGCCGCCATCCAAATAAACGTAGTTGCTTGATGCACGCCAAACTTACATCCGGTCATTGAATCACCGCCCTTACTAACTAGATATGAAATTTCATCAAACAAGGTACTAGATAGACACGCCTACAATCAAAACTATACGTCCAAGTAGATCAAGCTCAGGAAACGTTAGAGAATGAAAAATTCACAATTGACTGAGGCCTATGCCTTCAATTGATTATGAACGCTTGAGATAACTTTGCTCCCATCTTAATGGGTGGAGGTACCCAGCCTATCAAAATGTCATAAACCGAAAATTTGAATCTACTCGAGTTTGAATACTCTAATCTAAATTGAAATTGGTGTCATCAAATTGAACTGATCACAACGATCGTTCACTTGTAGTGAAACAAAAAAAGGTTGATGCAATCTATGGAAGGTTAATATGATCTATGCAAGGTCAACACAATATATCATAAAATGTTCAATCCAACAAATATTAGAAATATTGTTGATATCATTGGATGTAAAGTCGTATTGCCTGAACGGTTGTAAAACACTGGCAGTGAAGCTATGGTAGAGTCAGCGGTCTTCTGAGATAACCCCGAGTTTTTGTTTGGTTTTGTAGCTATATCACTTCTCGACTCTTCAATTACGCTTGAGCTCATCAAAGTACCAAGACTTCTTGATTCTTCAGTATTTATATAGATTCCGATTGGCGAGGTTCTTCTATTCGAAATACTGGTTGTCTTAGCTCCACTTGAGCTCGAAACTTTCGGACCATTAGTGCTTGAATGAGAATGTCCACATGAGTGCAAGTAACACGCAGGACAATTGGTGATTGTACGTATATCTGTATCTGTTGCGTAGTCTGTGTTTTCCAAAACAGTTGAAGTTTGAACTACTATTGACACTAATGTCGAAATTCCTGAAGTACACCCAATCAACAGCAATGTTGAAGCTTTTCTCGGTATTATGCTGGATGCACCAGCAGTGTTGAAAACACTGCTCCAACTATATATTGTTGGTTTCAACCCACTACTTCTAGTGGAAGCACTATTGATTGACGAATGTCGCCAACTATTGGCACTCATTGAATGAGATCCGGCATTTTTAGCTGATGAACTGATAATACGCTGTGAACTATATTCAACAATAGTCGCTGATGTGTCAGAGTAACATGAACTCAACAGCTTGCTTTGAGGTCTACTTGCCACCAGCGTTGAAGCATTATTTTCACTTGTTATAACTGACGAGTCATGAACCCTAGTAGACGTTCTTTCTGAGCTAACAATGGAACTGATTGTTACCAGTGATCCAGCAACACTCAGCACACCAGCCACTGTCTGGGTTCCAGTAGAAGAACTTATACCAATCGCAGATGCGGTTGATAGGATGCTTATTCCGTTATAAGATTTAGTTGCGCTGGACATAGTCAGAAAGCTGGAAAACGGGCTAATTACCGTTGATAAACTTTCAAGGTTAGACGAGTCAGATAGTGCAGACAACGTCATCAACGTCACATATTTTGAACTGGGCGCACCACTCATACTGGACAAAACAACTATTGATGATTTGGAACTTGATAGAATACTAAGTGTAGATAAGGAGTGGATATCATGAGACCTCGCCAGCGAGCTCATCCTTATCTCAGAACCAGATACCACAGTCCGTGTGTTTGATGAATTGGTGTCACTATTGGATGTACTCATAGAATTCGTCAATACTTCTGAGCTGGAAACAATTGGCACGTATGCTGAACTTCCGGCATCACTGAAACTTGTTGATACTCTTGAACTGGGTATAGCAATAGGTGAACTTATTATTCTACTGTCACTGGATGCCGCCACAGGTATCGATGAAGAACTTGTGACATCACTCAAGCTCGTCAATACCGCTGTACTTGGTATAAAATTAGATTCAATTGAAGAGCTGTTTTGGCCACCGAAACTGCTTGTTGAGCTTATGAGTAATCTCGAACTTGAGGCAACAGCGGGTGAAATTGACAAATAGTTGACGCTACTCGAGTCAATCAGTGGATTCGTCGAAACCTCAGAGCTAGACACGACATTCGATTCAATCGACGAGCTGGCGACTCCAATTGAACTCGTTGATAATATCGAGCTGAGGACCACTGTGGTTGATGAGCTCATGACATTGCTAGAGCTTATCATCACTTCCGAGCTAGATTTCGCATTGGGTTGAATTGACGAACTGGAAAAATTCCTGGAACTCGACATTGTTTCGGTACTAGGCACAACAATGGAAAAACTTGATGGATTACTGACGTCACTTGAGCTAATCAATGAACTTGTTGGACTAGACTCAACACTAGTTTCCACGGATAAACTGTTAGAATCAACGGATTTTCTCAGGGTTTCCGAACTTTGTACAACAATTGATGATATCGACTTGATGACACCACTGGAGCGAAGGACACTGGTTGATGCTTTCAAACTAGATAGATTCATCAGTGGACTTGATGAGCTCGCTACGCTTCCAGATTTAGTTGGTGTACTTGACGTTGACGCTGAGCTTGATAGAAGCGTAGAAGAAATTGGCAAACTGATAACACTAGTGGAGCTTATTGATGTATCCAAGGTTGATACAGAAAAGGGTAAAATTGATGCATTTCCAATACTGCTGGCACTTATCACTGAGATGGAATGTATACTAGATGTGGATGATGACGTGACAACACTGATCATAATTCCAGAGCTTAATGTGACACTTAGTGAAATAGACTTGTTGACACTACTGATTCTAATCAATGTGCTTGTCAAGATTGTTGAGCTTGTCGAGGAACTGAGTGTTTTCTCACTGGAGTCTGTTGACAAACTCAACGATGATTCAAAACTTGATAGGGCACTGGACCTACTTGCGACGTTGAAACTCGAAGCGGAACTAGAAAACAGTGAACTGACAATAGGAATTGATGTGAAAAAGCTAACAGTGGATATTGAAGTTGATGAATCTTGTGAGCTTGACTGTGTTTCTGAGCTTGCTGCCGATTCTCTGCTTGAAACTGAAATCAAACTAGATATGGAATTTGATGTCAATTCACTAATCGATGTCTCGATTGCGGAAGATGATGTTGGTGGTGGCAAGAATGAGGTGCTTGTCATTGACTGGCCACTACTATTTGTGGACTCAATCAGAACTGCACTTGATGTAACTGAATTACCATTAGTACCTGTCGTTACACTGTCTGTGGTAAATGTGGTCCGTGGCGGTAAGAATGACGTAGTTGTGAATGGCTGACCATCAGAGTACGTTGATTCAATGACAACCGCTGTTGAGATAACGTAATGGCCATTTGTGTCTGGTGTCAAAATGAAAGTAGTAAATGAGGTTATAGGTGGGAAGAACGACGTTATTGTAATTGGTTGACCATTTGAGTTTGTTGATTCAATAACAACCGCAGTCGATGTAACATGATCCCCATTTGTATCAGTGGTGGAGATATCAGTTGTATATGTTGTTTGTGGTGGCAAAAACGATGTGGTTGTGAATGGTTGGCCATTTGAGTAGGTCGATTCTATAACTACACCAATTGAAAATACATATTGACCATATGCATTTGCAGTCCAAATAAACGTAGTAAATGATGTTATAGGTGGCAAAAATGAAGTGGTTGTGATAGCTTGACCATCTGAATTTGTTGATTCAATAACAACAGCAGTTGATGTCGCAGGCATTCCGTTTGTATCACTCGTGTAAACGTCTGTCGTGTATGTGGTTTGTGGTGGAAAAAATGAAGTGTTTGTAATTGGTTCACCATTAGAGTTGGTCGATTCAATCACAACAGCGGTTGAAGTCACAGAATTTCCGTTTATATCAGTCGTCGCAATATCCGTCGTGTAGGTGGTTTGCGGCGGGAAAAATGAAGTGGTCGTAACAGGTAAACCATCAGAGTTAGTTGATTCAATAACAACGGCAGTTGAGGTGACGGTAATACCACTTGTATCTGTCGTCACAATATTAGTGGTGTATGCTGGAATTGTGATCGGTACAACAGGTGGAAATGGACACAGGCAACCAGAAGGTTCAGACAAATCTGGAATGGGGTTCAAATAGGCACAAAAAAATTGGTTAGTCAAGGAAGTGAACACAAAATATTGGGCATTATACCCTTTCCCAATGTTGAAGGAATCCCAAATTCCATCTGATTGAATATGTAATACTCCAGCAGATGAATCATAATCTGCAAATGTAATAACTCCCTTTGATTGAATTCTGTTGCCATAGGGTCCAGCCGGCCAAACCCCTCCACCAAATCCAGCAACTGTATACTTCTTTGCATTAGGTTGATAAACAAGAATCGGATTAGAACCGTTGAGATAGATGGTATTTAAATTAGATTCTGTGGTTAATGTTGCCGCGCCAGATAGGTTGATGCAACCCGCTCCAACGACAAAATCCATTTGAACATTTTGATCAATAAAGCACATAACTCCCGAGTTTGTTTCTTCGCCTGAAGGACTTTGAATTATCACATTGGGGTTACGCAGTGGTATAGGTCCAGCAATAAGAAACACGCCTTGATTTGCAACAGTATCTGAAGCTATCGTAAACATGGTATCCGATCCCATATTAATGATATACATCTGCGCATCGTTGATGAAGAACGACCCTTGAAACATGTAATTGTTGACTCCGCTTGAATTTTTATTCCCTAACATCATTGTACCCATGTTTGAAACCAGATCAATGGATGCAGACATTGTATCGTTGTCATTAGTTAAATAAAATCCTCCATTCTTGTACACTTCAAGTTTGTTTGAAACAACATTATTATCGTAAAAAATTGACCAGTATACATTGGAGTTAACGTTTATGTCGGATATCTCTGATGGATCAAGTTGTCCGAACGTCACCGTATCTTCAGTAATGGTTATTCCATATGTGGCAGTGATTAAGCATGTTGTATATAACAAACATAGAAGCATGTAGTTTGTGAAAGAAGATCAATAAAAATTGACGATTATAACCTACTTCCTGAAATATGTTACTAGCAACCAACCGCAGGACCCTTTTTTTCTTTTCCGAATGATCTATTTTTTAGTCGCCACAAAATATACCTTGAATTTTGCTCAAGCCAAACTTCACGCTGAAAACACCCCTAGCCTGTGCTCTGACCCCAAATCTCCGTCACACATACACACTAATCTTGTGCTCAATGCGTTCAATTTATTAACGACTTGGGTTAGTCAATATTCCCAACAAGAGTTGTGAAAACCTCAAAATGTTTCAGCCAGGGATGGACAGAAGTAAGCGAACATACTATTCACTTATGGGCCTGTATATAGTAAGCTAACTTTCGTTTACAAGCCAAACGCAACTACAAGGCTTTGTTGGCATAGGGCTATATGACGAAACACATCTGCGCTCAAGGAGTCTCATCCAGAGTTAATGAAATTATTGGACAAAACCTTTGCTTCCATTACTGAGTAGTAATAGCCCAAGATACTACTTTGGATCGAGTCATTCACCAGAATGACTGAAGGAGCTTGGTCACCTGCTCTATTTCAAATGACCAAGCTTAATGATTTCGAAATAAAAAGGCGCACTCAACTTACATTCAGCCATGTTATTCGAGTAGAACACAAAATACTATGGTACTCTTAAAGTAACAAAGCAGTTAGTATCAAGAGTGACATTTCACAGCGTACAACTAGATCCTATTACAGATCTTTTACTTGTTGTTGGTTACATGAATAAATGCTGCTGCAGTGACAAAACCAACGTTCTCAGTGAGATTTTTGGTTTCATCTCTATCAACACTATCTAAGTAAATACTCACTCCAAGGTTTTCATAATTTTATTCAAACCTGATGACTCTGGTGAGTTGGTAGCTAGACTTGTTGCATTGTAGAAAGGGATTTGAGCTGATCAAAGCTATTGGTCCGACTCGCTCCTTCCATTTGTAGAGCTCTACTTTAAGAGGAGGCTACGAGCCTTGATTGGGTCATAAAAATTCTGAAATGTGAATGATAGTGTTACAAAGCGCACAGATTAGATGTTTGTAACACAGTTACCGATGGAGAGTACATTTCATCAGTCGGGAATTCTAATGTACTCCATTTAAAGCATAATTAATGTATTCGTCATTGGAACCAAAGACCTTCTGCCAATGATTTTTGCTAACACGGTCTATCTGAAACTGTATCAATAATTACGTAGTCCTACTTATAAGTTTTCTGCTAGCAGGATATGGGTGTGTTTGTTTGATTGGCACTTCAACGTTTATGAGCTTTGAAATATTGAATCCTGGCGTTTTGAGACCATTGCTGTACTTGATTGTTTTGGTGCTACACTCAACTGTAAACCCTACGGCGGGATTTTTACAATGATTGAATATGACGCAAATACCACAATTGAAGTCTACCTTCAACTCCCAATGATGCATTCATACAATGGGATGGAAGTCAATTCTTTCGGCATATATGACTATTCAGTTTCGCTCATCATTGGTAGCGGCTATAGCATAATTCCAATTCGTGGGGAGAAAAGCGATTACTTGCATATAGAAGACCGGTCCCGTAGCTAGTACCATAAAAATATGGCGTGCCCTTTGGTTCTAGTTGTTCGACACCTGGTTATTTCCCTAGCTTGAAATTAATTTTTAACACCCGTTGGAAAAATGAAGCACCATTCAGTTAGCAAATAAGTGAGAGCTAAACTTGTTATCAAATGTGTTACACATAAGGCGAGTATATTTGGGCTACTTATTGCATTATCCAAGTTAGATCAAATGTGTCAATCAATTATTGAAGAAATCTCAATCAGAAAGCAAAAAAATGTTTTAGACTCATAAATCAGAAACTTGATAACTCGATTTGAATACCTCAATGGTAAACAGTGCATTTTAGATAAGCACAATGCGTTGGTAAAAGCACTATGATTCGATTTTCACGGTTGATTCATACGATTCAAGCGTTACCCCTCTAGATAGAAAGCAGCTCAAATATTTTCTTGTTTCTGAATAGAGCAATTCTCTATGTCGATTTGGAGCACATAAACAACGAAAGATGACTGATTTAGTTGTGTATACAAACATATTTAAATCGAATTAAAGTGCTTCACTCACTGTATTATTTCGAGTTTCACGAGCAGAATTAATTACTATTCTCCGAGCAGGTTCCTTTTCAGCAAGAAGTATGAAATTGTAACAAGGATCGCTGATAAAATAACGGCGCGTGAGGTCACCCCAATTAACGAGAAAAACAATCAGGTCTAATGTACACCAATAAAAAAAATTGAAAAAAACACCGATCAACAGGAGGACTTAATGGAAATCTAAGATTTGTGTAAATGGCTTAAGTAAGAACATTGAAAGCCAAAAAGTGAATACGTTATCTCAAAAAAAATGGTCTTAAGGTAAGGCCAAAAATTTCGGGTTTTTATCCGACTCTGCAATTAAAGATATTGATTCCAGTTCAACCAACGGTCCTTGCGATTCTAAAGGATTCATAGCCATTTTTTTAGTGTCTCTAACACCCATCCAAAAAACAGTTTTCTCAAAAACTCTGCCACCTCCTACAAACTCTATTATCTAGAAAATAGCTCATAGGAAAATGCAATCATCCAGATCTCAGATTCAGTTGATGTTAACCATCAAAGCAACAAGAGATATTAGATATAAAACCAGGTTCGATGTTTATAATAGTTTCAAGAATCAAACTCAACTTTATACTTCCGCATAAAAAACTACAAAGACTAGCATAAATCAACTGATAATAGTTTTCATCATGGTTGAGGAGCCAGAGGAACATTTGGGCAAACATTGCAATGTGCAGGTATGCGTGGATCTGGCGGAGGTTTGCTGTACCTAAAGACACCCGAATCAATAACAAAAAATTCATTATCGTAGCCTGGTCCAATTTGTAAGACAGTGCCAGCACTTTCCAGGGTAAGAATTACGGTACCTTTGTATACGTTGTAATTAAAAGTCATGATCGGCTCACTGGTACTTATGCAATTTGCAAATCCAAATCCAGCAATGTTCAACAATTCCGTATTTCCAAACTCCAATTCCAATACCGCATTAGGTCCCATCATGTAAATTGTCTGAGAACTCAATTGATTAGTACTAGCTGTTAGTTTTGAAGATCCTTGAATTTGAATACAACCAGCAGAAAGTATATTTGCCTCAACTTGTAAATTCTGATTGAATAAGCAAATATCTCCTTCATTCTTATAATTACTGCCAGTCAATACTGCTACCCCATTTGGTTCCATTGACTTATATAGGGTCAAGAATTTTTGATTCTCACCATTCGTGCCATTGATTAAAGTAGTTTGACTTCCAGATCCAGCAACAAAAAAAATACGACCGGTGTTGGGCAACGAAGATGTGTTGTATTGTATTGATGACATGCCATTGTTTGCTAAAAATTCAGTATTGATTGAAACAACACCTGCGTTCTGACCACCAGTAGCTACGACTTCAAAGTTTGATGAGCCATTTTGTGCCGAAATGTATAAAGCACCTCCTTCCTCCACATCTAAATTCAAGATGTTACTGAACGTATTCCAGATAGACCAATAAGTTTTTACTTTAATGGTAACTGGAATTGCAGTATCAATATTAGAAGATGTGATTGTATTTTCGGATATTGCAACGGCAGAGACTATTGCAAGGGACAATAACGAGGTGACTATGTTCAATAAGAACTTCATGCTAACGTCTCGGGAAGCAGTTGTTTTGCAATTATTGATTATTTAAAAAACCTCAATACTGCGACCCACAAAAAATATGCGATCTCCTATGTACACGCAATGCTACGCCTACGACTGATCTCGACATGCTTCAATGAAGTAAGCTTCAAGTTTTTTCCTTTAGTTAGATAAGCCTTGCTACAAATTGTGACTTGAATATTATGCCAACAAAATGGTGCTCTCACAATATCAATTATCATAGCTGACTCAACTCGACTGTCAACGTCGTCAATCAAGTACAATGTGTAAGTCTTGAAATCAATTTTGCAATTCCTATTGCCCACTACTGGTCAACAAAGATCAAACACTCTTTTGTAGAACGTAACAGCTGAAATTTTATCACGCAAGTTCTGGGCTCCGCAGTAACACTTACTGGATGTCAGTTCAATAATTTTTTAGGTAGCACAAAAGATTAATTTGTGAAATTTGAGTCACATTATACAATATCGAATCTCAAGAATACATTTTTAGTTCAAAACCGACACAAAGACCAAGCATGGCCTTTGAGGTTTGGTGTGTGTATACTCAACTTTCAAGACTGCTTGAAATTTGCATACCAACGCACTACTGTGTACTTGTCATAACCTGAAGGGTTGAAAATTCCTTGCTAGAAATCATCAATATACAACCTGGCTTGTTCATAAAATTGAAAAGCCTACGAAATACCCCTCAAAATAGAACTTCATGCATCGTATATCATTCTTCACGAAATTGCTGACTTGGATTTTGATTCTAGTCTAATAGTTATGTGATTTAAGCTAAATAGTTTTAGAGACACATTGTACCTGTGCATTATGAACTTACACTATTGGAGATGTGTGAATGTACCCAAAAAACATTAGAATTTTCTGAACTATCACATCGTCAATGTTATATTTGTATGTGTATGTTGATTTTCGTCTATTGTACAAAAATTCATATATATGCCTATGCTGTAATTGTATAAGCGTAACAAGTGCGTCTTATATGATAGTTTTCAACTTGCTTCAAGTTATCGGACTTTTGCTGGAAATAAAAGTGCTTGGTCAGAGATACACATGTCTCCGTGTTCGTGGACTGTTCATTTGTGATTGGATTTAGTAGAGCTCTTCGCTCATTGAACTCAGCAAACATGCATCAGCCGGACACTTACGAAGCTTAAAATTTTTGAGATTTAAGTTCAGATTTGGGCTATTCGGCTAATTTCGACATCTCAAAATTGTTAATATCTTAAACTCGACAAAAAGTGTAAGAGAGTTCAGTGATTATGAATTCAACAACAGTATTAACGTAGCAGATTGAACTCAAAATTCAGAACTATTTTACCGTTTCTAGTTTATATCAACTTTTTGAATTTTCTACTTAAAGTTGAGTTATGACTATTCAAAAGTCTGTTCGATTGAAATCATTTAATTTAGGCCATAGACTCGCATTCGATTGCATACACATAAACTCAGTGTATTACAACAAATTTAAGCTAATCAATACAAGCATGATCGTAGTTATTGTGGAATGCATATTCATATCGTACGACCCACTATCAAAAATAGTTTTTGGAGGTGTGCCTGAAATTGTTGTTTTGTAGTTCGTGTTTGATTTGTTGGTTTGCGCTGTTCCCATAACACTTATTGAGCTCTCAGTCGCCTCACTCATCCAAGTTTCCACATGAATGTTCTCGTCATCACTGTGGGATGTAATGTACACATCACTATAACTAGCGAACATTGTCGTGACATCAGCTTCGCTCTTTGCAAACGTAGATACAGTGGTCCGACTTGGACATGAAATTTTTTCACTGTTCCCATTAGCGTTACTGCTTTTACGTGAGTTGCACATTTTAGAAGTGGCAACAGTGCATGTGTGTAAATCCGTTGTGTAGCCTTTGCTATTCGCAATACTTGATGCTCGAACTAAGTTTGATTTCAGGGTATCTTTCAGCACTTTTGAGTGGCATGATGGTGTTGAAACACTTGTGAATAAGAATGATTTGGAATTTGGTACAGTGCTTGAAGGTAAGTTGGAACTGCTTTGTGTTGGCACTAAACGACCGCTTGTGGCGGATGAGCTAATCGTTGATAATTTGGACAAACTGATGGGACCCAAGGAATGAGACCCTATCGATGAAATTGAGGAACTATAAGTTATCTGCGAAGTTGACCCAACACTTGGTATTGTTGAATTTCCGAAGTAACCAGACCTCAGTAGAGTACCCCGAGTGGAACTTGACAAAAGTGCAACGACACTGCTATCACTAGTTAGAATTGAAAAATCAGAAGTAGCACCTGATGTGCTTCCAGAAGTAAGAGCCATAGTAGATGTGTGTACAAAACCAGTTGTACTTGTTAAAACAGTCAGAACACCCGCCACTGTTTGGGACCATGATTGAGAACTCGAAACATTCAGGTTTGTCGACGATATTATGAACACACTATCTGAAGCTCGGCTAGAAACAATCAGGCGACTAGATAAGGGATTAACCACAGTGGATATACTTTCTGAATAGCTTAAAGTAGATTTTGATTTTGATTCTGACTGTTCAGAGTTTGAATTGGAACTGCCACTGGAGCTATGTAACGAGCTTGATATTGCCAAACTGGGTACAACATTAGATACAATGGATGAGCTAGTGAAACCACTGTCACTATTAAATGAAGTGGTCAATATGATGGCACTTGAAGCAGTACTAGATGACTGATTAATAACACCACTGGCGCCATTTATTGAGCTTTTCGATATCTCTGAGTTCGAGAAATCACTGTTCGAGATAGATGCACTTGTAAACTTGCTAGTAAACATCGACGTTGATGATAATTTCGATGAAGCGGACGTATTGATTATACCACTACTGACTATCAGTGAGCTTGCCAGTTCTTTTGAACTTGATACCAAACTTAATGCTATTGAAGAGCTTATAATACCACTGGTGCTCATCCATGAGCTTGATTCGAAACTAGATGCAGAGGAGGAACTGATGGTGCCACTGGCGCTGCTTGAAAGACTTGTGAAGCTTCGAGAGCTTAAGGCAACGCTAGATGTGGTGAAACTGTAGCCAGTTAATGACTTTGACAATGTATCAGTATCCGAAACAACACTTCGTGCAATGGAAGTGTTCGTGAATTGACTAGTGCTAATCAGCAAACTTTTTGGTCCTTCAGAACTTTTTACAAGACTTGACGAAATTGATAAACTGAAATCATCACTGGAGTAAATTAATGAGCTCGACAGTATTTTGGAGCTTGAAACAACGCTTAGTATAGTAGCACTGTAGCTATCAACGGAGCTTGACAGCATATCCGAACTTGACACAATGCTCTGTCTAACTGATGAATTGATTATACCACTGGCGCTAAACAGTGAACTTGTTAAAACTCCAGAATTTGATGCAGCAGCTGTGGAACTGCTTACTGAATTTGGCAATATACTAGAACTTGAGATAACATTTGATGCAATCGACGAATTAGTGAATTGACTGGTGCCTGTCAGTGAACTTGCTGATCCTTCAAAGCTTGACACGGAACTTGATGCAAATGGCGAACTGTGATTACCGCTTGAGCTAATCATAGAACTCGTTTGTATTCCGGAACTTGACACAACACGAGATGTGGTAGCACTGTAACTTCTCAGAAGACTTGACACTGGCTCAGAACTTGAAACAACGCCAGATGCTATTGAGCTTAACGAGTTGATTGAAGTACCGCTGCTACTCAAAGAGCCTATTGTTTCCTCAGAACTTAAGCCAAAGCTAGATGTAGTTGATGTACTACCACTGATGCCAACTATTGAACTAGTCAATATTTTTGAACTTGACCTAGTAGTAGACATTTCACCGGTGCTGCTTAAAGAGCTCTTTAATACAGAACCTGATATAGCCGAAGACGCACTGGCTGCACCAGAGCTGATTATAGAACTCATTGATAATATGGGAGTTGAAATCACTATTGAACTCTGGATGCCAGACGACAACGCAGACATTGTAGTTACCACAGAAGTGGTTTTGAAACTTGAACCATCCGATGCCAGCGCACTTGATCCTGAAATTATAATTGCGGTGGTTATATCTGAACTGAGCAAGGAATTTGATGTTGATCCTTTACTGGTGACTTTTGTGCTATACGTGGATTCTGGCGGCAAGAATGATGTAGTTGTAAATGGTTGGCCGCTACTATTCGTTGAATCGATTATGACCGCCGTCGAAGTAACAGTGCTACCATTAGTATCTGTCGTCACAATATCAGTAGTATACGTTTTCTGTGGTGGTAAAAATGATGTGGTTGTGAACGCCTGGCCGTTCGAATATGTAGATTCGATAACCACCGCAGTTGAGACGACATAATGGCCATTTGGATCTGGTGTCAAAATGAATGTAGTAAACGATGTTATTGGTGGTAAAAACGAAGTGGTTGTTGTCGGTTGACCATTCGAGTTTGTTGATTCAATAACAACCGCAGTTGACGTAACATGATCCCCATTTGTATCGGTCGTAGAAATCGCAGTTGTGTAAGTTGTTAGCGGTGGTAAAAATGATGTGGTTGTAAACGCCTGGCCGTTCGAGTAAGTTGATTCGATAACGACAGCAGTCGAGATGACATAATGACCATTTGTGTCCGTCAAGATGAATGTGGTAAATGATGTTATAGGTGGCACAAATGACGTGGTTGTAAACGCTTGACCATTTGAATTTGTTGACTCAATAACGACAGCAGTTGAGGTGGCAGGCATTCCGTTTGCATCACTCGTGTAAATGTCTGTCGTGTATGTTGTCTGCGGGGGGATAGGTACAAGTGGTAAAGGTTCGTAATTACAGATATCTGGGTGATGGTTTGGAAGACCCCCTGCGTAATAACAGATGTCATCTTGCCATTCAACTCGTCGAAAATTGTAATTGTAGCCAACAGTAAAATTGTCAGAGTATCCATTTGATTGAACTGTTAAAATTCCGGTCGATGAATCATAGTAACATTGGTCGACTGGACTAGTTGACTGAATAACACTTCCAGTGTCTGTACCTATCAACACACCGTTTCCCCACCCGTAGACTGTATATGAACGTCCGAGAGGCAGGTAGAACAAAACTGCTTCCAGACCATTGAGAAACACCAGGTTCCCAAATATATTACTTGCGACGGTTGGTGCAAATACTGATTTGCCTGATACATTGATGCATCCATTTCCTGTCATGTAAAACACCTCTAAATTTTGGTTGTTGAGAGCTATAACCCCATTGTTTATTACCTGTCCAGATGAACTCCCAAATTGAGCGTATTCTGGTTGCGGGGTATTCATATTTGACAAAACAATTGCTCCCGTGTTCTCAAAATAGTCCACTTCTATTTGAAATGTTGATTTTGTACCAGAATTCACATAGTACATGTTTCCTTCGTTTGTGAACTGGTCGCCTGACGTCACAATATTCATTGCTCCATTTACATCCAAATTTTGTACCAATAAAGTCCCCATATTATTTATATAGCTTAGATTGACCGTTGTTGTTCCATTATCGTTGCTGAGATATAGTCCTGAATCAGGGTATGTAATTAGCTGATTGGTCGCTAATACATCACTATCAAAAATCGACCAGTACGCATATTTATTTATTTGGATTGAGCTTGATATTGACGAAGCATCAACTAAACCGTAGGAAACGGTTTCTTCCGAAATGATAACTTGACCGTTGGACATGGGATCCCCCAACGCACCGATAAGTTTCAAGATTACCATAAGCACACATGCCAACATTGTTGTTTTCTCAATTTACGAGAAAGTTCACGTCTATATATTCTAATCTGTTATGCAATTATAAGATATCTGAAATAAGTCAAAAACAAGGCTTGATATACAAAGTATACAAAGCTAACTTCTAAGCCGCACCGTTCATTACGTAGTTAGTAACCTTTGGGTGGCTATGTGAACAATCTAAGGGGATAATACGTCGTATTCTTATTATGGGGGTAAATTTTAGTGATGCTTAGTCTCGTGAGTCAAGTCCTCGGCCATGCGAATTTTGTGGCTAATGAAAGTCATAACGTGATTTTGCCAATCCTAATCATGATAAGTGTAATCATAAGTTTCGATAACAGCACACGCTGAAATCCAACAATAACATACCTCATAATTTCGGAAATCAATAAAATCTTCTCCAATGGAACAACACAAAATTCAGTGGCATCAAGATGGTTTATATTGTAGAACTGTGTTATGTAGCATCATTTTGTAGCGCAGTTTATGCGGTCTCACTACAGTTAAGAATTGGTGAGCGCACATCTTATCACAACTTGCGTTTATTTTTGAGAAACAGATGAAATATAGAATGGTTTTCTGGACATTCAACGGTTCATTCGGAAGTCACCTAACAGCTATCACTCTGGTGAGCTAAATGAAACGAGTTAGTGGTATTTTCCAGCTGATAATCTAGTAGTAAAACCAAACTCAGAGATAAATCAATCAATGTATATTCTTTTCCTAAATTTTGAACTGATTGAAATAAGCTTGTGGGACTTGCATTGACAGTTGCCAGTCATTCTTGCGGCTTTGATTGAAATGCCTCTGAAAAATAAAGCTAGCTCAAATTGTTTACTTTAGAATATCGACTGTTACTTAGTTCATCTAACTGAAAAGTTGTATAGTGCATGAATGTCATGCTATGAGTTATTCAAGACTCAGTTGTTTGAAGAAAGCTGTTAACCAATTTTGCAATGCAACTCAGAAAATATAGAGTTTCGAATATCTAGACCTTGTGCCGTGTGGATTAATCCGTGGAAACAAAAACTTCATAATACGTTATTGCAAATTGTATCTGACACTGCAAAATCCTCGTAATTAATTTTGCGAAGCCTTGTCAATTCAGTAAATCGCTACCAGTCTACCTAAAACATCTACGACAAAGAAGAGTTCACGCTGAGTAATGATCGAACTCACTGTGGTAAGGTTTCAAAAGCTGAAACTTAAGCTCGACGCCGTTAGTGTCATAATTACTTTTGACGTTCGGTAGATCAGGGGAAAAAATCAATCAAACGGTACTGAGGTTCTTCAAACTCGAATGATCGAGCAAGTCGATAGAAAACAATCTATCAACCAGTTCGAAACCCTCCAATAATCATAACCACCACTAGCACGTTTTAACTCTACATTACTTTTTGCATCGTCAGCTTAGTTCGTACATCAGATGTTTATGTCTTGACTGTCATTTGATATAAACTACTAATAACTTAGCGTGAAGTCAAATCTCAGTAGTGCAAGTCCTATTTGCAGTTAATAATCATATTTGGAGGACTAGTTTGTTCACTTCGAAATGAACGTTCTAGATTAGTTTGAAATCTCAGATTCTTGAAACTAGAGTCAATCTCAAATCCCAAGGTAACACGCCTGCCTCCTCAATTCTAATTCGGTTCAGTTGGTATATGCTACATGTTTGTCACTTTTTCTGAAATGGAAGCTCGGGTGAACCGGTAAATCACAAACGATACAAAGTCAATGATACAAGAAATTTATCAGTAATAGTAGTAAGCATAATCCTGCAAAATGACCCATTTCTAAGAACTGCGAGAGTACATTCGCTAGAATCTGCTGTCGCGTGAATAAACTGTTCTTGTGTTGCGGCTCCCCCATCACCTTCTAGCATTTCTACTTATTTACATTTCAACGTCTCTACACAGCTGCCCCCAGTACTCTGTATTTTTGACTCTATGAACTATGATCGTAAACCCCAATCGTAGAGTCAGCATTTACACTTGTATTGGCCATTTTTGTTTGGCTTGGACTGCCTACTCTTTTATCGCTATGAAACGTATCGATTATTCTAACTGTGTGTGAATTGCACAGGGGACAATTGGTAACTGCACATGCTTTTATTTTAATTATACTCCTTGAGGTTCTTGAAGCAGCTGTCTAACCCAAGTCCAAAGCACATTTCAGGAATTTCGAACTTGGGTCGCCAGTAGTGTGGGGTGAGTAAATAACTGTCTGCTGAACTGTGCTTAACACGTCAACATGTCGTATCGGCACTAATTCATTACTTTACTCGTTGTAATGCTTATTGGAGACTCGTACAAGGTTTTGAGACCCAAGTTATGGGTTGTATGTATTGTTAATTCGGAACTAGCATTAGTTCAAATGTTAGATCGAAAGGTTTGTAGAAAAACTCTGTGTGGAGTATGACAATCTCGTGTCGTGTAGTGACCCCACTATCGCTGTATCCATTAAGACATAAAGTTTTGTGAATGCTTTCCTAGAAAAGAATCAGCCCAGAAATCTGAACGGAGTCAATGAAACATTCCATAATAGGCAGCACGTGTTTGAAATCGTTTTTGAGGACTTGAATCATTTTCTGCTTCATGATTTGATGCTGGTGTCTCAAGTGGTTATATCAAAATTATCAGCAAACTGGATGGATGGTTGACCATGAGTATTCAGCAAATTCTCAAAAGCAGGCAGGTTTGACATTGTTGCAATTCTTACCCGGCAAATCACTAGATCTGATATGGCGATGACCAGTACAGAACGGTAGTTCACACCAAATCTTCCGCCTTACAACCTGCAGTGTCGTGTTTTCGGGCCTCATTTACTAAAATGAACCCTTAATCCGCTTATCAATAATTAGACTGAGCTGATGATAAAACTTTTTAAATCTACCTTGGTCAATTCTATTTCTCTAATCCAAAAATGTCTCTAAAGCCTTAGTTGTCACTCTTCATCAGTTTACTCAGTAGATTGGGTGCAAAACCCAAAACGATAGCAGAAGTATATGGTACTGAAGTTTTGTTCACTTTTGATGTGTACTACCAATCAAAATGTTGAGGAATGTAATCATAATCACGTTGTCAGAAATTTGATCCAGAATGTCATTATTTAATTTTCATATTGGCGCAACAGTAATATTGTTTCATAAGCTGAACAATCGACAAAGGAAGGCAATGGTTTATATTTTTGTTGATATTAGTCAAAATGAAGTTTTGAAAATTCCAACGTTTGCCTTAAAATGAAGAATGTTATGACGTCATAAATGAGATTGGTATAATTTTATAAGTTTATCATCTTCTCCAGATTTCTCATGTCATAATGTGACCAATTTGAGTTGCAATTGGCATACAAAACACAAACAAGTCAAATATCTGCTCGAAACCAAGCACGGTTACGAGAGCCACTAAGTTGGAAAATGAATGGAGACTTTTATTAGTAGTATTTTACAACTAACTCACATTTACTTTCTTTACTTTTGGATTATTGAAATGCCCAGCCTATCAATAAGTCACTTGCGTGCAGAATATGTAAAGGCATTATTTCTCAACCGCGCTTTGATAATATCGGTCGGGTTGACAAATGTTATCTAGTACTATGCGTCCTTTGCATCTAGTGTTTGTAGAGTGCTATTCATGGGCTGCTCTCCAAAGATTCTATATGAAGAAAGGTTACATAATTTGCTATCGAGCATCCCTAAGTCAGGCCAGGTGCGATAGGCATACTTGGACATGGTTGGCAGATTGTTGGAGGAGCGTTCGGTGCTTCCCCATTATAAATTAAAACTGCTCCTCCCATGGACAACTCAAAATTGTCTGGGTTGTAGCCTGTACCAATCTCAAATTTGTCTGTGTAATCCTTCACAAATGTTGACAATACCCCAGATTGTTCATCATAAGAGTATGTCATTATTTCATTGCACAAACTAATTTGATTTCCTCCACCAAAACCAGCAATCTTGTAAGTGGTACCACTAGGACTGAAACCTAACATTGCTTTGCCACCATCGAGATAAATCACATTATCAAGCGGGTCGCTTGGATTAGTACCTTCACTGAAAAATACCGATGTGCCACTAAGCTGAATGCACCCTCCTCCAAAAAATTGTTGAGACATAGCGTAGTATTGATTGTGTAAACAAATGTTACCTGAGTTTGCTAACTGCAGTTCACCTGTCGTGGAAAACGTGACTACTGGTAAATCAGCTATCTCTGGACCACTGATCACAATCACGCCTTCATTTCCCCATGCAGGAGCACTGAGTTCAACTGAACTTGGATTTTCGAAAAACAATTGACCATAATTTAACATGTTTGCTTCGTCAGTTCCAGAGATCACATACTCGTTTCTCGTTGCACCTTCGGGGTTGAGAATTGCAACAACGTTCCAGTTTATCATACTACCAATGTAAACATTGACTTCGTTCGCGGTGACTGTACCATAAAATGACGACCCAGTCCCAGTGAAAAGAGAGTCAGTCTCAATTTCTTCGTTCTCAAAAAGTGACCAGTAAACGTTATTATCAATCATAATAGAGTCCTGAATTGCGCATGGACTAATATTGTGTGACACAGTATCCTGGTTTATGACCATAGAAGACGACGCATAAATGGTGGTGGCTAGTATACTGCCTAACAATAAATACAACATTTTCTGTAATTCAATGGTTCATATCAGGAGACATTCAAGCAAATATATAAAATTGCGCCAATAAACCATGACGAAAAGGCTTAGCTACTCAGGTTCGCAGAATTTCTTGTTCTCTGACTTTTCGTTAGTTTCGTTAAATAATTTTATATTATCTACTGACGCCAGTTATTTTTTTCAACCCTTAACATGCACTTGATCATTGGTATTTAGCAGTTCAACCAAAAGAAATAGTCACAAAACAACAACATCGATCGAGATGGGACAACAACCATTGCTAAACACCATACTCAAACATTGGGACAAGAGAATTTTGTCACTTGACTGACTTTGGATTACCATTAAATTTCTTTCAAAGGTGGTGTATTACATTGATACTCAGATATTCAAGTTTTATTTTATGCTTACAGTAAGCCTTGCGATGGTATCTTGGTGTTGGCAAGAGACTCTCGATGTTTTGAAATATCTGAAACAAAGCTGCAGATTCTTCCATTCATCTGTTCATGGAGAAGTTGACCTGAGTCTATTGGTATTAAACTACTAAATTTCACTGTCGTTCAACTGTCGCCATCCAACGGATCTGATTTTTAACTCAAGTCAGATTATCTTTCATGCCTCAACTTCTGCATGAATCTAGTAAACGTTTAGATGTAGATATTAATTTATCTTTAGATGTTGTGTAAATCATGAGGTATATTCAATTGATGAAATTAGTTTTGCTTTTTGACTAGTTTCAGTTGCCTGGTTTCTAGTCTTGTAGTCAAGAAACAATGGTATACTTATGTCTAATTAAGCCTTGCATTATTAGGTAGCCCACTTGGTGATGGTATCGCGTCAGGTTCATAGAAGATTGAGATCCGCAGCAAATGATACTTTACGGTTTGAGAGGTAATTAGCTTTGGAATTCGTTATCCTTCTCGACTTATGATGGATTGGTCGTTGAACATTTGGAACTTATTTAGGTGAGTCTCAAGCAAATTAGATTAGCTGTTTGAGAAAATTTTTGTTTAAGTTCTTAGTTATGTATTCAATTCATTTTGTGGATATTGGGGTTAACAATGTAGTTGTGGTATGAGTTCAATTCTTAACATTGTTCAGATTAAGGATCTCGTAAACAGGTTGAGTCTAGAAAGTCAAAATGTATTCATTTTTCTAGACGTTGCATTATCACTGCTGTTATATTAGGACTCGTTTGTCATTATGTGGTAAAAACTGTTACACAATTTGAATCCCTAATATAATACATTTGCGCACAGAAGGTTGTGACTATTGTGTATCTCAACTTGAGAAGTACTGCTATATCAACTCAAAGGTAGACTTTGTCATAAGGTGCTTCATCCAACATTTTGAGAAAGCAGGTCCAACTCATTATAACGCTTGTACAAGCAAGGCGTTAAATTACTTTCGTGGTTATCGATATTTTGCCAATTCTGTAATTCATGCATTACCTTCTTTGTAAGGCATATGCTCAGGGTAGTCAGATTTCAAGCGTGGACATTTTGACCTTATTTTCATTCATACAATAAAATTCTTTTTTTCAATTCAAAAGATAAATTCCATCTTTAGCTACATCCGTTCAAGATTTAACAAAGCCCGTATCAAAGAAGTGATTCACTGTAGCTAGTTTCTTTGGCCAACACTTCTGTTGCATTATATTGATACCCAAGTAGTGCATCAGAATGAAGTGACATTTTTTGGTTTGCGCATAGCAGTGAGTAACGAAATTATTCGTAGACCCTTATAACACGTACTTGACATCCACTTTGATTATGTGAACTGGTGATGCCTTATGGGCAACCAGCATTCCATGTTGAGCTTGTCAAGACCAATCAGTTTGAGCCTCTATTTGCTGTCGTTTTCGAGACGCAATGAATTGAAAACGTCTCTTCACGACACGTTTGCGACATAACATAGAAGGGGACGAGATTCTGCTAGATTTTCAATAAGTGGAATTTGCCTATCCATTGTTTCATTATTTATATTTTATTGATGTTTCAACCTTATTATAGGTAAATTGAAACATGCGGTTATTTTATTTAGTGAGATTTCGAGAGAGATCTGATATAAATAAGTGACGCTGCTCCAAGAATGTGGAATTCTGTAACTCATATAATATAAGTTTTGTTTGTCATTATTTAGATTGTTTTATAGATAACAACTATGTTCTACAATTAATAATTTAGAGTATAAGATCCTAAATTGAAGAGTTTCCAACTACCATTGTCTATTGTCCTAATAGCCAGGTTATGGGTTTTATGTGCTGAAGCAGACCGTGGTAGCTTTTATTCTTAGTGGAGATTTATTAATTCACAAACATTGCTTGCTCCTGAACAAAAACTTTATTAATGGATCAGCCTCGACATTTTACCTCACTTTCCCGACATTGCACAAAGGTCGACAAAATTTTGCCTAGTTACAAATAAAATTTAACTATCCACTTCGTCATTATTCGTTTTGTATTGTTGTATTAATCTTGCTTTAGGTAGTTACTTTATTCGAACTGATTAAGAAAAAGGTCAATTACAAATTATGTAACACTACTCAGGAAAATTCGCGAGTTCTATTGCTACGATCTAGCTTTTGCTGACAATTATCTGATTTGTTCTAATGAGATTATTGTATAATCTAATTGAGATATATGATCCTGTATTAATGAGTTTCCGAATACCGCTGTCTATTGTCTTGATAGTGAAGTTACGGTCCATAAATTGAAACATACCGTGGTAGCTTTTGTTCATATTTATTGGTTTAGTACTAAAACCGAATTGAGTGCTCTCAAGCGTTAACTTTTGTTAATCACTTCAGCCACAACTTATGAAACTTAAAACCCCCTTTATGCTGCCATTACAATAGGGTTGGTCAACTTTGATGTATATTATAAGGGGAACAATGAACTGGACAAGTTTGAGAAACCACTAATTATTGAAGTTTGGAAATTGACCAGGTAAACGTTGATTTGGTTCTACAAATAAAATCATCAAGCAAAGAATATGTTTACCTGGTATAGCACCAACTTTACAAAGTTTAAATACCGGACTAATAGCACAAATTTTAACATTTTCCTTGAATCATGAGCTTTTGTATCAACTTTATAGCTTTTGCTTTGGTTATGAGAACGTCGACGGCTTTCAAGCGAATGCAAATGGCTAATCAACACGGTGATTGGATTATACAAGAGCTGGTGTTTCTGATGGCGCTAAAGGAATGGGCTCGTACTCACATATGCTTGGTGGCGGATTTGGAACAGGATTCAAATACGTGCAAGTATTTCCATTGATTGCACTTCTAAAAAATTGAGTATTATAGCCTGGCCCAAGGTTGAAATAATCTTTCTGATTATTTGATTGAATTGTTAAAACGTTATCCAGGGGGTCAAAAATACAGGTGTCAATCATGCTTGTCGATTGGATTATATTTCCATCTGGTCCACTAGGCCATTCACCACCACCAAACCCAGCCAAGTTATATGTTTTACCACCAGGCAGGTACACAAACACTGCATCAGTCCCATTAAGATACACCGTATTTTCAAATTCTGTATTCAGGAAGCTTGGCTCAAATGCTGATTTGCCCGATACATTTATGCATCCATTGCCTGTCATATAAAACACCTCCGCATTTTGATTATGAAAGCATATGACTCCATTGTTCATTAATTGTGCTGACGGACTTTGAATCTTTGCGTAGGCCAGTTGAGGGGACACGACATTCGATATAACTATAGCGCCAGTATTCTCAAAATAATCTGTTGCAATCATAAATGTGGATTTTGTACCTGAGTTCACAAAATACATATTACCTTGGTTTGTAAATTGGTCACCAGTTGTCATATAGTTAGTCTCACCATCGACCTCTGAATTACTCAATAAAATGTTCCCAAAATTGTTGACGTAATCTAAACTAAAAGTGGCACTATTGTTATTGTTAGTAACATAGAATCCAGATCCTTTTAATACAGAAAGCTGTCCCGTTGTAATCTGTGCACTATCAAAAATCGACCAGTACACCCCATTATCTATTTCGATTGATCTTGCTATTGATGAGAGATCAACTTGCCCTTGTGTTACGGTGTCCTGTGTTATCAAAACTTCATCAGCTACAATTGGCACACAGAGAACACCAGTGAACAGGGCGACCATCAAAAACAACCATACAAACATCTTGTATCAACAAAAACCACAATTCAAACTTTAACTCTATTTAAAATCATCTACTTGCGAAGAGCGTTACCTTATAAGTACTTTTTTATCTATAATATTTTGAAGGCTTAACCACTTACGAGATATGATTAACGTCAAATTGACTGTCTTTGTTTTAAGTCACAGTTTTTTAACTACGACCTGGATTGGTTACATTGCGGCCGCATGTCAACGTGAAGGTGATTGATGCTTGTTGAGTCGAGTGAATTTGGCTGTTGAAACAATCACAATCACTATTAGTACTCAAAGCGGGAGGGATATTATGAAGTATTAACTGCGGAAAACAATAATATATACAAAAAAATACCATCCAATGTCTGATTTCGAAGATACCTTGTTCATTGAGTAATGTTGGTGTGCAATTTTGTAGTATGGTATAGAAGCGTTTTGGTGGCAGCGATAAAGAGAGTTGCGCGAAAAGTTGATTGAGATGAGTTCTTCCCAACAGCAACAAAAACTTGAAAGCAAAAAATGAAGGTGAATAGCTCTCGTGAGGCTCTGTTGGCACTGGGTAATTAGAAATTTTATCTGGAACGCACATACCAATTGGTAAAAATATACAACTTGCAGTTGAGTATTCGACACACTCGTTCCACGGCTCCAAAAATATTATCTGTTTTATGAAATGTCATGATTAGTAGAGACTTCTCAGACAACATAGAGTGAATTGTTAAACCCTCTGAGTGAGTGAAGCTAACAGGTGGCCATTAAGCAAATGGATTTCTCATGAGCTGACTGATCTAATGAATCTTTCCTATGATCATGTTGACATAAATATCAAGCAACACGATCAGGACAGACTATTCAGAAACTGGAATTTTATTGCATTCACATCTGCCTGTTAAGATATATGGATAATCGATATCGATACCCAGTATTCTACGTCAAGCACGGTTATGTTGCTAAAATGAAAGCCATACACATATTCACAGAAATTGCAGTGAAGTAATTTTTTGTTGTCAGCTACAATAATGGTCGTACATCCTACGGCTAAATGTTAATCTTTTTTACCGTAGTTTCCAAAATACTACCTATTGATTATTTTTACAATAGTTCCAAAACAAAATTGATAATAACATTCCTTATTGTTGGTTTTGCTCTACCCGTCTTTTCAATTGTGTTTTATCATGCGAGAGAGTCCCAATACTTGTATGTATATAGTTACATATCAAACAACCGGCAACTGATTTATACCCGTTGATAAAAAATAAAATTTTGTTTAGCATCTAACTAGAATGAGCGGTATTTTCCTCAAATCGTAAATTCCCTTACTGATTACCCCAAAACCCAAACCTAGTGCTCCAAATTGTTGATCAAACAACCAGTATACGGAAATGTGGTATTGGTTGAAATCGGAAAGTCACCAGAGTAGCTTCCGTTCATTTGCAATTATTGTCAAATACTTGCTAACTCTCCTGTGACTTGTGTCACATTACAAAAGTTTGATAATTTAATAATATCCTGACTGTCTCTTCACACTGTCAAGCAAAGCTGAGGCTCAGTGTGGCACTTTCGGGCCCACGCATGGGATTCAAGATTTTATAATCTCTGAGATTTTGACTTTTGCGAAAATACAATCCTAAGTATTTCTTCGATTGTATTGTGTTCACAAATTGAATATTTGCACTTGAACTGACCGATAGTCTCATTGAATTCAACTTTTCTTTGATTAAGATTTTTCTATACACTATGAAAGCGAGCATCTGAAAACAAACTTTGATGGTTCTTCTGTCTAGAAAATTCGTCTATGCTTTGCGTGTTACACACTGTTACAAAAAAGCTCAAAATACATTTGAAAAGCCTACGCTGTTATCATTTCTGAGTAAAAACCATGTGATGGTTCTACTAATGTCTTATTTTCTATATCTAAAGCAACACGCTTAAAGTATACGCTTCTACTCTGAAGGAGTGCCGGGCGCCATTGGAGGCGGAGGACAAATTCCACACCATGAAGGCGGTGCGTTTGGGACCGGCCCATTGTATTGAAGAACGGTGCCGAGCATGGTCAATTCAAAGTTGTCAGTGTTATAGCCGCCACCAATCTTGAAGTGGTCCGTGAATCTTCCTGCATGAATTGTCAAAATTCCCGAGTTTGCGTCATACTCATATTGCATGCTATAATTATCAAGACTAATTTGATTACCTCCACCATACCCAGCTACCATATATGTTGCACCACTAGGTGTGAATCCAAAAACTGCATCACCTCCTTCAAGTACCACAGTGTTGTCAAGTGGGTCATTAGGATCAATTCTATTTGTAAAAAAAACTGACGCTCCACTAACATGAATACATCCACCACCAAAAAATTGTTGAGACATGTCGTAATATTGGTTGTTCAAGCATATATCACCCAGGTTTGGTAATTGCAGCTGTCCTGTGGTTTTGAATGTAACAACCGGTAACTTGTCAGCAGCTGCTCCAGTTATTACTAACACCCCTGTGTTCTCCCATTGATCAGCACTGAGATAACAAGATCCAGGATTTTGCAAAAATAACTGCCCATAATTCAACATTCGATATCCACAAATTTTGTATGTGTAGCCTGGATAATTGTTGGGATTGAGTAGTGCAACAAGATTCCAGTTCACCATACAACCCCATTGCACTAAGAATTTGTTGACAGTTCCCGTAACAAAAAATGAAGCGCCGTCGGCAACTTCAAGTGTCTTTGTACAAACCTCATTATCTTGAAAAAGCGACCAATATACGCCCTGATTAATGGTGATTCCGTCTTGTATGGTGACAGTTCCAATATCTGTTGTAACCGTATTTTGACTAATAGTTACCGATGAGCAGAATATCTCTGCTACCAAGAGAGTAGTTACTAATGCAAATTTGAGCATTAACAATTTGTAGTACTTCAAAGTAAAATTGGAAGCTTTTATACGCCATTCAACAAGGCTAATTCAACCTAAGGCTTGTTCAATTCCTGCAAAATAAACTCAGGACTGAATGAATTCAATTTTTATATTGTCTAAAGTATTGTGACATGATACTATGGTTCACTGAGACTTTCAGAAAATAGAATGTCTTACCAGATATTCTTACTATACGTTTCAGTCACAATTCAGAAAATGAATCAAACTCAATAGGAATGTTCAAATGTGTATACAATTTCCTCATATATGATTATCAATCTCACTGCGACCATTCATTTCTATAAACTGCAAGCTATAAATTCACTATATCACTAGCATCATCCTAGTTGTATCATCTGATACCAGCTCTCCTAAAGCTCAAGTGTCCTCAACAATATAGAAGAAGCCTCGGGTATTATGCTCGCTGGACGGCTCTTGCTTGTGTGAATATTCGAATAAACCCCAAAACGAATAATAGTTTAAAAAATAATCAGAACAAACGGGAGATTGTATAATTTACAAGTCTCTATTTTGGGGTGGTGAGCTAGCCTGACAATACTCTTTGGTTCCAAATGAACTGAAAACAAGTAATTATCAAGCATATAATAGAACTATAGACCATTGATCATCAAGAACAAATTTTCGTAGTGGAAAAAGTCAATGGTCTTTCTTTCAAATTTTTTCCCTTGTGATTGATAAAATGAGACTATTATGCTTGAATTCGTCCACGTAATGAATTTGAACACCAGATAGCTACTCACAAAAATTGCAAAGCTATGAATCATCATGAAACTGCGGTGTACACAAAAAAATTGAGTACAAAAATTGGTGTCAAAATTCACGAGTAGCATGGATAACAAACGAGTTGAGCAAACCCCAATAACCAAGTTTGAGGTATTATTAGTGTCTGCTGAGACTCATACAACATTAATGCTGATTTTGTATGCCCTTCAGTGTCTACTGCTTTATGTAGAAGCGTGCAAATGAGTTTGCATGGATATATTTTCGGAGACTGTCCAACTGACATAAAGACTTAATCTGTTTGCAGACAATCAACAGGTACACTACAACAAAGAAGTGTCAGCTGTAACGAAGGATCCGTAAAGCGAATACGACCTGCCAGGATTGATCAATATTTTGCAATACTGATACAATGCGATAAAATTGTGGTCTTGAATCTGATCAATTAAAGTTAATTATTGATTAAACTATATTTTCAGGAGTATCACTGATTATGGAAAAAAGATTGCTGACTATTTCTTCCAGTGGCATATGGTCAAACTCAAAGGTTATTTAAATGGCGTTGTTACTAGTAAATCATCGATGTCATCTAAATATAACTACTTAAAGGCAGCGTGCATACATCATCATACTGTCGTGTCCAGCATCAACTTTGACTCAAAGGTTGCGGCATGACTCTTCCTGACAATTTTCGGAATGTGGTGTACCTTTTCTTCTATTTTTTACTTATGTTGCGGTGGAGAACACCATATACTGTCCTGAGAATTAACCCCAGCTAGTGTGGTCAAGGCCAACTTTATTATATTGTCTGCGAATGTGGGAATTTATTTGAACCCTGATCAGTTCCCAGATTTCATGCTTTTTATTCATTTCATTAATTAGCTTGTTGTACTACTAATAATGCGAAACCTTTTTATGCGAAATATCACGAATTAGGTTCTAAGTCAGGGTTACCATAATCAAGGGGTGAGTTGTTTACAGCAATCATCCGTGTCCACCTCATATAGCAGGTGATTGTCAAGTTGAACCAAATACTGGTGTTATGGGATTCAGTACATTTATCCGTTTTCAAAGCCTATGCTCACTTCATTCTGAATAGTTTGAGACACAACACAGACAAAGATTTTTGTAGCTGATTACTATTAAACCTCTGCTCTTTGTATTAACAGCGTTCAAAAATCAATTCCACTCTAGATTATCATAGGGTAGCGTGGTGAGTTTCTATAAAGTGTTAGCTTTTGTTGTATTGCCAGTTTGTTTGCATCGTTTCAACTCAAAATACCCTTTTAATATTGATTGTACTTTTACTGAGAAGCATCAATCTCTCTTCTCTCTGTACATGATTATTTCAAAAATTGTTTGCTCCTCTTTCTAAACACTTTTTGATCTTTGCCACCGGTGTTCTTCTAATCGACAAATTGTATGTTAAACCAAACTATGATATTCTTTTGAAGCATAAACTCAACTTCTCTAGATTCTGTTACGTGCTTGCGCTAGAAACAACTGAGATTGACGGACAAGGTAGTCACCATGATGGTGGTCGGTCTGATGCAGGGCGATTATACAGAACTACCGTTCTCATTCCTGATACCACAAAGTTGTCAGGGTCATAGCCTTGGCCAATTCTTGAAATGGTCTGTATGTTGTCCGAAATACAAAGTCAACCCCGCAAGTGTTTCATTGTACTCAATCTGCAAGCTAAGATTATCAAAACTTATCTGATTTCCACCTCCAAATCCTTTCATCGAGTAAGTTGCGCCACTGGGAGTGTGATTTCAAAGTCTGCCTCACTTCCTTTGTGGACAATGGTGCTATCAAGTGGGTCGTTAATGCAATACTTTTGGTAGAAAAAATAGATCCTCTAGCTTCGTGGATACATCCATTACCGAAAAACTAGTGCGACATGTAATAGTCTTGATTGGTAAGGCATACCGATCTCAGGTTTGGTGCTTGGCGTCTGTCATTACTCTTGAATTTTACAACTGGTAAAGTCTTCTGCGACGGCCCACTAATAACCATAGAACCCGTATTCTCCCATTGATCGGCAATTAGGTGAACCTGGTGACGAAAAAAATTCGTAATTTAACGCTCGGTACCCGGCTACCTCGTGGTTGAAACCAGTCAATCTTTGTGGGTTGAGCAAGGGGACGACTCCCCAGTTTACCAAACTGTAGATACAAGTATGGAATTTGTTTATCGTTCCGGGGCAAAAGGATGTTGCCTCAGTATCAGTATGAACAGGCATGTGACAACTTTTGTCAGACCAAAAAAGACCAGAACACTTAATTTATCACAAATATCGCTTTTCGCATAGCGCCAGGCCCACTATTGTGTAGTTGTATTTTGGTTTTGCACCATTCGAGTGGGGTCCATGTTTCCAAGAGCCATATTGCATGCCAATAATACTAAGTTAACCCAAAGAAACATTGTTCATGTACTTTCTGCCTCAAAACCAATTCAATGCTGCAAACCGAACTTTATTCATATACAGAATTCAGTGATGGATTTACAGGCACGTTGTTCTTTACGAAAGTATCGGAATCGTTGGAGAAGGCCAATTTCCATTTGTACGTTCATTTCGATTCTTATCTGAGCGTCAACTTTATAGCGAAAAATGAAACTGAAACTTGCAACACCTGTGTCAACGTGGCGAGGAATTATAAGTCAATTTACTTACTCTCAGTCGCTCGTGAGTTTCACGCCCTGTATCTATTTTTTCCATTCCAAACCTCGCCCTCTATATGTCTTGATATGTCTCTCTAACCTTGATCGAAGGTTATTTGTGTAACTGTTTTCCAGTTACACGACGAACAGACAAGTATCCTGCGAGACATCGCAATAGCAGAGATACAGATTCGTTCAATTAATCTGGCAGAGTACTCAAATTTACGGAGGTAGCACATTTTATGTCGCTTGATTGCGTGGCACATGCTAAAAAAGCCATCTCAAATCAAGCGAAACCGTTCTCAATTTTTTAAGCGGTCGTCTCTTAACTTCTTCTTCAACAGCCCTGTCACAAGTCATGTGGTTTGGCACATAATCATCTGAATATCGATTCTTATATGAACCAGGAGTAACCAAATTATGTGTAAGTGCCGTTGAGAGTTCTGTTTTTTGACATACAAATCACACTTCAATGGAGGTATTTACATTAAGAAATGTTGAAAACCGAATTGATAATAATTGTTCTCGCTAGAAGATGATCTACAGCGGTTAACTTCACTATTTCGAAAGTAACACAGGTGGATTTTAAATACAACAAAGCTAGAATGGTGACTGATAAAAAGGCAATTGCAAAATGCTTCCTCTCTCATTTAGCTCTGAGACTCGATCCCATTTTAATTTAAGGTCAAAGCAGTACTGAATGCATTCAGAACTGTAGCATGGTAGGCTTCAACAAGGTCACACATGGCAAAAATGTCGAGCGATATTTCTCAAATTTTTGAGTGCAAGACTTTTCTGCAACAAGCAGAACACGTTTGAGTTGAGACAACAGTTTTTACACTGCGTAAAATGTGTATTTTCATATATTACTAGGTAGCGTTATCGGTTGTTATGCGGTGTCGCTAAATATAAATACGTCAGAATGTGCATAGTATTCTCTTGTTGGCTTTCGCTTAGCCTATTTCGCACTTATCATGTCGACTGGAATCAAACGCCAGCCAAAATTTCATGAAGCCTACGCGCTAAGTTATATAACTTATATTGAAGACTGCCCGATTTAAAGATTGTATCAAGAAATCACTCAAGGTGGTCATCTGTGTAATGAGATTTTGCGTACGTCTATTAGATTTCTCTTGTTTCTCCTGGTCGATATTATGATTCGTGTAAATTAAAGAAACTTGTGAAAACTGGTGATTCATTGACATATCTGTTTTGCTTGCTTAATTTCGTAGATGTGGTTGCTAAAACGTTTCATGAGCTTTAGTTGTATTCAACTTACTATTACGTAAAGCATTGTCTGGCTATCGTCTTGGTTTTCTATACTTGTTTTGTTTATTTTGATAAGGTGTACATGCTATTCTCTACTTTATAGTTCTTGAGTTCAATGATAAGTAGATCGACTATGATGACAGACTTCCTGGTGCAACTGGCATTGGAGGGCAAGCATTACAGTTCGACGGCATTGCATTTGGAGCCGGACCATTGTACTGAATTACATAATCCTCCATTGATAACAGGAAATCATCCTCATTATAGCCACTTCCGATATTGAAATAGTCCGTATAGATTGCAGCCTGTAGAGACAAAATCCCTGATGTTTCGTCATATGCATATTTCATGGGAAAGTTCGAGGTACTAATCTGATTGCCTCCTCCAAACCCAGCGACCGTGTAATTAGACCCACTAGGGGTATATCCAAACATAGCGTCTTTACCATCGAGAACAACTGTATTGTCAAGCGGGTCAGTTGGGTCAAGTTTCCCTGTAGCAAATACGGATGTCCCACTTACATGAATACATCCACCACCAAAGAATTGTTGGTACATGAAGACATATTGATTAACCAAATGTATGTCACCAGAATTAAGTAGTCTTGCATTTTCTATAGCTTGCAAGCTAGGAGTTGGTAAAACAGCGACGGGTTCATTTGTTATTACCAAAGTTCCACCGTTCTCCCATCTTTGTCCAGCAAGCATGCAATAATCTGGGTTCTCTACAAACATCTGTCCATAATTTGTAAATTCTTTTCCATATATTTGATAAGAATAACCTGGACTGTTGTTAGAGTTGAGAAACGCCACGAGACCCAAACTTTTCAAACTATTGAACAGGATAGGCAAATCATTCGCGATTCCTGTGCAGTAAAACGAAGCGTCGTAATCAACGCTAAGTGAATCTGTGTAAAACTTATCGGCTTGAAAAATTGACCAAAATGCTCGCTTTTTTATGGTGACCCCGCCAAACCCAACTCCTGAGACGACGTTTCTGGTAACTGTATTTTGAGTTATAGTCAAGCTCGAGCAAAAAGCGCTAGCAACCAAAATGACTGTTAGCAATGCTGCGTAAAGCATTTTTGTGGGTAAAGTTTTAAGGCAGAATTCAAATTATTTATTTACCCTCAGCAGGGCACATTGGGCTATATCTAACAATTCCTCTATACTGCATATGCTCCTCTGACCTGTCATACATCGGACCTATATAATTCAATAATCCTCGCAGCATCAGTTTATATCGAACAAAATTTCATTCAAAGTAGATATCCTTTGGTATTGTTGGTGACCCCCAGGTTTGACAACCTTAGTGGGTCTACCAAGGTCCTACTGCAATACCGAACGGTATTGGCAAAACCGCTCATAGTCGTGTGATTCTAAAAGCCTAGGGATGATATTATTTTATGAGAACCGCTATTAAGCTTGCATGATGCGCATTTGCATTGGACCCTGTCTTACGGGCCCTCATAACAAATCTTGAGATAAGTTCAACGTAAAACTAGCCTATACGTCACGAGATCTCTGAAGCAAGAAAACGCAACCAATTTCTGTCAGAGTTATCACAACTACCTACCATTTTCCCATGAATGACTCGTAAACTAAATCGGCTCGAAGGCTTAAGCTATTTTGAGTGATTTATTGGGTGTGTCGCTGTTTCAAGCGAGGTCGCCATTTACACTAACAATCTAATAGTTTCGCAGTTGATGTCGGTACCTGGATCCATTCTACGGCTACGTCAGCTGTTTCTATGATTATGGATCAGCAAGATAAAAAACAGCCTTGTGGTGCGTCATCCCAAACCAGTTTGGCCGCCGCAAAGAAAGAAGCTCTGCAACGAATACTGGCTGGGGATCTTATGTATATATTCTAACAACGTCACATATGTCTCACTCATCCAGTACGTATGGATGGGAGTTGACAAGTAAGATACTACAAATCACAAATAAGCCTGCTGACCTTTTTGCTACATTCAAAATAACACCCTGTTTAGCATCAACTCACCTTCCATTGGAGATATTAAAAAGCCACTTGATCATCAACGTTGTGAATTTTCTGGTAATGCCGCTGATTGCTAGCTTTGCTTGAGAGCTTGCACGTACAACGGCGTATCAAAGTTGACAGCTATTTTACATTGAGTTAGTAGGTGAATTTCGGCTGATGACGATATACAACCTACAAGCCGCACCTATTTTTTTTCATTGACAGTTACTAATTGAATATAAAAGTACAACTGTAGAAGTACCTTACACCTCTGTTGACGCTCTCGTTGTCATGAGTTTGCAATTTTGATGTGGTTCACCGGCTACATGCACCCATTTGTGCATTTTGACGTTGACCTTCTTTGCTCTTATGGTTAATTGTGCAAAGATGATATAGGTCGAACTTGACTACTCAAATAACTTGTTCTTGTCTGCACTATATCTTATACGTCCATCAAAGAAAGCTGCACACAGTTTTTGAAGATTATGTTTCCTTTGAATGCGTTATTGATTCGCCTTTGACTAATTAAACTCAGAGACTCGTGTCGATCCTCCCATTGTGTATAGTTCCCCCCACTCTTTTGTGATTGAACTTGGCTAGTGGGCATTTATCGATGTGGACGTGTTGATCTTGAGCTGAGATTTTGAGTTATTACTCCAGAGAATAAAGTGAGAAGCCCGATTTTTGTTGGTTGACGTACTTTCAAACTGAGATAAAAGTTTGAACGCCAGTAGGTGTCTTCCCTTGTAGTGATTTCATTGGTTAATTGGGTTCACCACATAGCAGTGCTTTCTCGTGATTCCCATACATTAAGTGGTGTCACTGCCCTAACCGGCCACGTTATCTCAAGCACATGCACATCGATTAGATATTACAACAACCTCGACCTCGAGTTTATGAGAAAGCATATACAATGTCGCTTGGCCAATGTTATCGCAAAAATTGGCAAATATTGACAAAATCGCCGAACCAGTGGGTAATTTCAAACTCGTACAACGGGCTAAATCAGCGAACACGGTTGATCCAAAGCGTAAACCACTGTGAAGGTTAGAAATCATTCATTACTCTGTACCAACACTCTGGCCATGCATCCACTTCATCATGACCGACACCTAGGGCGACCCTGGGACTCGAAACGACGGTGTCGAGTATTCGTCATGACAACAGACCCCCATTAAACCTTAGTTTATAGCGCCATGACGTTATGTCCTCCACCCCTGCCACATTTCATTCCCGTCACTCGCTTAAGCTTTTACCAAGACCATGCCAACCTTACTTGGGCATGTGCGCATGCTCATTATCCCACCACCAGCCGCACCGTTCTACCCCACGCCCAGGGGTCAGGCAAAGCTCAAACAAGCTCATGCCGCCAGATCCATCTCCCCCACCACGCGTTGCCAAGTGGGCGATGGAGTAGGGTTCACAGGCCAAATGACATTAATAAAATGATAATAGGTACTACAAATAGAGTAACCAAGCTCCTCCCTTTCCCTCATTCTCTCGTTCTACACTTTCTACTCTGCCCACACCGTTGTCAGACACTCGAGTTTAGCCGCTAACCACGACGCTGTCAAACAAAAAATTTGTGATCGTTATCAAAGTCCGGGCTTCAAACGCAGATGATAACAAATCCTGCAGCCCCTCCTCAACCACAGAACCCAACAGCATTCATGGGCAGTAACGAGGACAAACAGGCAATCATGAACAGACGCAGCTATAAGAACAGGGAGAATAAGGATGGAGGACACCCTGCTGAAGAGACTGGCGAAGAAACGGTGAAACAGGTGCAATTATCGCGCAAAATGTTGACTTCCCATTCCTCCATCATGAATGTGTTGGGCAACCCCGAGTTAGACATCAAGATACCAGAGCGATATACACGGGCGCCATCGCCCATGTTTGACTTGCGCGACCCTTCCTTCTCCATATCGAGTTGGCAGGATATATCGTCCCCCCATCAACCACCATCGCTGGTGTTATCAAACACATCGGACGACGACATGGCGTTGATGCCAACAGCACACTCAGTCATGTTGTTCGAAACCGACGACGACGAATTGGTCGATTCCATTGAGCTTGAGCCCGAGTTGCAGGACGACTCGCGCACATTCATCATGCCCCAAATGAGTGTCACCGACGGCTCAGATGACTTGCTCAACCATCAGTTTATTATAACTATCTTGTCGTCAAAATTGACATTGGAAATCACCAACTTTGTCGAGGCATTGAAACACGACTTGAATTACAACTTGATCCAAATCAACCATTATGAATTGACCAATTTCAAGCCAAAAGCGAGCAAGAGCAAACAAAAATTAACCAAGAATGACGTGTTGATCAATAAATCAAACTTGGTGTTTTTGATCAATGACGGTTCAAAGAGCTTTCTCGATTTTTTGGCGAACCAGGCCAATTTCGAGCTTGTTCCCAAATTAACCATCATCAACATGATGACCGTCAACTACTTTGTCAATCTCTTTGAAATCATCAACATTATCAAACCATACCAAATCTGGAAAACAGCGTCGTTGTCAAACAACTCAATCTTGCTCAAATGCAAGAAGTTTATCGACTTGGAATTCTGCCAAATTGAACAAGTGAAGCAACAGGCATCAACCGTGTACTCAAGTTTGATGGTCTCGTCAAAGAAGGACTACAAATCCATCGAACGCCAGTTCAAATCGGACCTCTCGCAATCAAATAACTACATCGACCCGTTACAAATCTCGCTGAAGTTTTCTAACGTTTCAATGGCCTACAATATCATCAAAAACCTATTCATCAGGCCCGATGAAGACTTGCATGAACGACAAATCAAATCGTCCAAGTTGTGGTTGGTGGCGAGCTTCACTTTGGGTATAGGCTTGGGTGTGAGTATTGCATCAGGCACCGCAACCATGCTTGGGTGTTACTTGTACCAGATACTCAATCCTCCAAAGTCCGTACCACCTCCATCAATACCCACGAGGAAACTTGATGACTGGGACTCGCTCGACTCGTTCTTCGATTCTCAGGTGTATCAGGATTGTCACGATTTCATAAGATTGAAGTCGTACGACGTGAAGAACTTCCTGAACTTTTTGTTAGACTACTTCAAAAGCGGCTTTGAAAAGTTAATTGAGGTACTTTTGTATGCTTGTTGAAATGAATT
Organism: Suzukiozyma glaebosa; assembly: GCA_030564305.1. NCBI lineage: Eukaryota > Fungi > Ascomycota > Pichiomycetes > Serinales > Debaryomycetaceae > Suzukiozyma > Suzukiozyma glaebosa. The sequence goes on along the minus strand of JAJLUT010000026.1, from coordinate 85,178 downwards.
TGTTCCCTTGAGATTCACCAATCTCACGGCTTGATAGAATGGTTTAATAGACTGTTTGCCTTTTAAAAGTTCAATCATTTTATTTCACTCTCGTGTTCGAATATGTTTAATGGACATAGTGCTCACGAGTTGATTGTTTGTTGATTGACGTGTTGAGTTTTTTTGTTGTACATCGAGCAAGCTTCTTCCAGGTATCACGCGGGTGATAACAGTCGATCCTAAGGATCAGTATTTGGATCACTAGATGTGACCAAAGGAGAGAGGGGGACCGCTGACTGGTCTTTTGCATTTTTTTTTTTATGTTGTTGTTTATATAGGGTTTCTTGAGTCAAGAATGTAATGTTGGGTATTTAGGATAAATGGAAAGTTGCTTGAATTGTTTTGTAGATGTTGATTCATGTTATACAATTATATACAAGTAGTTTCGAGCATTCGATTGTGCATTAACTTACCATAAATGATGCATTTTTATAGAAATCCAACATTGGGTTTTCCCCAGTTTTTGTGGTAGTGACTTCGGTATTTGCCCATTGTTCTAAAAACTCTCGATGTGACTCAACCCGTGGAACTTTTCCTGTAACTTGTTTATACAAGTCAGAAGTTACTTTGAAATCAGTTGGAAACATAATATCAAAATAGCCCTGGTAGGTCATGTATGTAGAAACATCGATCATCTTGTCTTGTAATATTGTTTGCACCACAGGAGAGTTGTAATAACCTTCAACGGCGTTTGGTAAATAATTGAAATCGGAGCTGATCAATGAATGATTTGGAAATTTATGCTTGAGGATGTTGAAAAATTGCAACAATCTTGTCGGTATGAATTCTCCAGGTGTCAAGTTATCCTTGAAAGGAAAGAAGTTATTTTTCAATCTTAGTTTTGCCGATGATTGGAGAAGCGGATGTATGTAGTCTTTGTTTGTTAATGGTATCGTACTTTTCAAGGTTTGTAACCTTCCAGGTAATGTACCTGATTCTTTAAGCACTGAGTACTGTCCGTTCTCACGTAATTGCAAATATGCATTGGAGTAGTACGATAATTGCGGTGTGAAAAACTCATAAAAATCACCATGTTCATCAATGACAACTTGGCCCTCAAAAGGTTCACCAGTAACATTGTCGTACCTTATCACGTCGTGAGCGAAATTGTCAAAGACCTCGAGTGCAATAAAGAAGCATGGTTCATCGACCACTGTATTCCATTTGAAAATGGACTTGTTGATGATTTCCAATTTTGAAGCGTCTAATCCTTGACTTATCAATTTACTATTCAAGGCGGCTTCGAACTGTTTCTCTGCCAACTGAGATGAAATTTCAATAATTTTATATCTAGTTCTGCTGTAAATATCTGGTTGAGTAGTTTTGATGTAGTTCAAGATGTTACACATCAAAGTACCGTTACCACCTCCCATTTCGTAAATAATCAAGTCCTCGTATGGGTATACTCCATTGAGTTGGTAGTTAACCAAGATATATCTTGCAATAGATTCCCCGTAGTAAGGCTGAAACAACTCAGTTGGTGTGTGCCACAATTGAACCGATTTTCGAGAATTGAAGTTCCCAGTCTTGACTAGATCGTCCTGTTTCTTGATATTTTGAGCTCTTTGAGCAAAGTTCGAAGTTGTCTTGGTTTCGTTGATGATCTCGCTAAATTTCTCTTTGGTTTGACTTATAGTGGGGTTGATCTCATCATATTTCGAGTAAGCCTTTTGCCAACTGTCTAGAAAACCATCAATGTCTTTTATATTATTGTAATCGAACGGTTTGTCTTGATGAAAGATCTCCACCTCTTTTGAGAAATAACCATAGTTGGGATTGTACAATGAATCTTCGATGAAATCTGACACCAACATTTTACATTTGCTTGGTCGATATTTCAATCGAGATAACTTCTCAGAATTTGTCAATGGAAACTGGTTATAGACTTCTTGTGGGGACTTTGTTCCAAACGGATAATTGGTGGTATACCTATATATAAACTCAATCAAATTGAAATGGTCTTGAGTTTCCTGATCATGTTTCTGAAATGGATGTGATTGGATGGTGTTACCACTAGGTTCTACCGGTTCTTGTTTTGTAGCCAAACTCCTCGTGGTCTCGTTAGAAGAGTCCACTTTGAACGCATACGTATCTGGTCTAATTGAGTATTCGTGATGGAAATTTTCAGTATCGATCTTTTGTTGATTGATCTTGTCTAAAGTTTTCGATGCTTTCTTGATGTTTTTGAATAACCCTCGCGACGGTATTAGCTGTAGACTGCTATAACTCCCTGTTCGTATCCTCGGCGACGTGCCCCTTATCTGTCTGGCTAGCATCGTTGGTTCCTGAACTAACCAGTTTGGTGATGATTTGATTTGTCGCACTATCAAAAAGTTATCGTGGAGAATCAAAGCGATGATTAGTGAACATGAGAACGAAATAGAGGGCATTTTACAATCAGGGAGAACTCAATTGATGAGGACTGTTAGTTATATACCGATAGCCAGTAAACCGCCATCGACTATGATTGAAAACTCAAGAATTATGCTTATTTATTAAAGAATCGCATTGACCACTGAAATTGCACTCCAGTAGACCAGCAGTGAGTAATTGTGACTTTGTTGTATTGTAATCTATCAACATTTGACTCATGGTGTCTAACTCTGTCAATCTTACGCAAACACCATTTTATTGAGACAGTCATTCATCCAACCCAATTATTTTATTCATTTGAGTGGTTGTATGTAACGACCAGATGCACTCAGTGTGTGTTCAACAACCCATTGAGACTAAAGGCTAGTTCACTGGTGAACCCACATATCGTTCAATTTGATCTTTTGCATCACCAATCAATTATACAAATACCGTGTCCTTTTGCCCATCAAACTCTTCGATAGTTTCAATGATTGTTTTCACATTGTCCAAGACATTGGAAATGGCCACCCTGATCACTCGGTTGCTAATCCCGTTGAACTGGCACACCAACGAAGTGTCGTTTGTCGAGTAACTCGTTTGGATTTCGTCTTGTTTCAAAATAGGATCGGGCGATAGCGAGTTCTTGGCTATGTTAGCATGCTTAGCCGTCTCAAACGGTACTGTTATCGTGAATTGGAATGGATGGGACATGCTACAGAGTTGATTTTTAACATGCAATGAATTAAACGCTGAAAGCTTAGTCAGCTGCCGAATCTGGTAATATGTAACAGTTTATCAAACAAGATGGAACAAGGAACGGAGGAACAGTGGCAAGCAGTGATTGTGAGTCAAGAGTACAGTACTTGTGAATCGGTTAGTGTAGTAAAACACTCAACTCCTAACTTGCCATTTTCAGCAATATCGTCAAACTACTGTCCAAGAAATCCATCTGTGAACACTACCTGATATATATGCTCTACACCCACTATCACACCACTTACCAAGCATTCCAGTTGTAAACCCCCTGGCTCTTGCATGAACCATCGCGATGAATGGTTTCGCTTCGACAGATCGCCAGCATCTGCCGTCAGCACTACTAGATTCAGGTATCGGAGCCAGGTCAACACGGCAAGCGCCGTCTGCCCACCCTGACGATTCTGTTAACCACCGCCAGACTGCCAGACTGCTCTTATGCCCACTGGTGTGAGTTTTTGCATTCAGGTCTATTGTTGTATTGATAGCGTCATTGTCTCGACGTCGGTGCATGCACCGACGCAATCGAAGTTGAAGATGAAGTTACAGGTACCAAGAAATCTGATGAGCATCACTTTGCCGTGCCGCCTGATTTCTTGTGGCTCAATGGCGAATATTGTCTGACCCAATGCAATTTGAAGATTAAGTTTCGAGCTGGGTTTTGGGGGAGCATTGGCACGATAAGCCAGATAAAGCACCCCGATAAGGGAAAGCGGGCAAGGAGCGGTCCACACGTACACACTAGTCACTCAAATCCGCCATTGTTGCCCTTGGGCAGAACAATAGAAATGACCAGTTCGTCCTGGCGTCCTTCCAATGGCGACGATGCTCACTGTGGATCTTGTAATTTACGATGGGTTCATGCATTATTGTTGATTATTTTGCGTTATGGTGTTTGTGGAGGATAATTTGACGATATATACTGGCGATACCTCTTGTGATTGTAACGGGGATTTATTTATTCATTAATGAAAGTTTCAGATCATGAGTACATGGAAACTACCCTTTTACTAAATGACGAGTGCCCCGACTCTTATCAGACGTTACAGACGTTGCCAGTGATACCAGACGAAAAAGGGTTCAGTAATGCTCCCTACTTTTTGTTTATCGAAGTGGCATTGTTGACCAATGTCTTTCTCGCTGGTTTCGATGGTACTGTTACGGCGTCTACTTATACCACAATTGGAAATGAATTTGGTAAAGCCAATTTGGCAAGCTGGATAACTACATCGTACTTGATCACCAGCACCGCATTCCAGCCGTTGTACGGATCCATCTCCGACGTTATTGGCAGACGGAAATGTACTTTTGCAGCCTCAGCGTTCTTTGGCTTGGGGTGTTTAGGATGCTCGCTATCGCCAAATATATTGATCTTGAACATATCGCGAGCATTCACAGGTATCGGTGGTGGCGGCTTGATCACTCTTTCGACTATCGTCAACTCAGATATTGTCCATCCTCGAAAGAGAGGATTGTTCCAAGCTTGTCAGAAATTATTATTGGGGTTTGGCGCTATATGCGGTGCCTCATCGGGTGGGGTGATAGCCACGTACTACGGTTGGCGTTGGTGCTTCTTGGCCCAGGTCCCGTTTGCAATCTTGAGCATAGTGATTGGATACAGTTTTATTCAAAACCAACCTGGGTTCGAATATCATACTATTACTCCCGAGGTATTGGATAAGATTGACTTCAAAGGTGCGTTTGTGTTGGTAATTTCTTTGACGTTACACTTGTTAGTTTTGACCAATGGTGGTACATCCATTGCATGGTCCGATTACCGTTTGTGGGTCTTGTTCATTTCTGCTTGCATTTTGTCAGTATGGTTTGTTCACATTGAATTGAATACATCGGCAAAGCCGATTATCCCAGTTAGAAGATTCAAGAGCCCGTTTACGTTGTTGTTACTTGGCCATAATTTCTTGTTGGGGGTTTCAAGCTATGCATATTTATTTGCCTTGCCGCTATTGTTTCAAATTGTTTTGAACGATACCCCATCGGCTGCTGGTCTACGTCTAGCCATCCCATCCTTGGCCACACCTATTGGAGGTATCACCGCCGGTATTTTGATGAACAAGTATGGGCTATTATCCAGTCTAGTATTTTTTGGTACTTTGACCATGGCTATTGGGAACTTCCTCGCTTTACTAATTACACCCGAAACGTCATCTAACTTGATTAAGTTACTTCTCGTCCCTGCCAATCTAGGTCAAGGAGCAGCATTCCCAAGCTCACTATTCACATTCATATTTGCGTATGGACCCGAACACCAGGCGACATCAACGTCTACATTATATTTATCAAGAAGCATTGGTGGTGTGTTCGGTGTGAGTGGCGTTTCTGCTGTCATACAAGCCTATCTAAAGTATAAAGTCACCAAAGACTTGACTGAGTTGGATCAGTTTTCAGAAAGACAAATTCAGAAGATCGTCAAGCGTATTATCAAATCCAGCGACAATATAAAATCATTGCCAGATTCAATAAAACACATTGTGATCACAGATTACTCGAATGCTATTCGATTGGCTCAATTGGTTTCGAGCATTTGCATGACAATAGCTGTCATTTTTGTAATGGTTAGAGTTTTGTTCAAGTTGAAGCCTAATTTGCATCAGGTCTAGTCGTCTGATTCAGCTCAACTACTGTTAGTTAGACTTTATAGACAATCAAGTTACCGCAGATCATCGGTTCATTCGACGCAAGAGCCACAATACCACAGTATATCGTAGAAAGTTTGAAAGCACCACATTAGCTACCAACCGTTGAAGCCTCCACATTATCGAAAGCTCTAGCAACTGTCAACAAAACTCATTGTTAACGTAGTGTAACCACAACAGTTCTCAGGTGTGAAGAGTAGTATAAAAAGTCTTCCATCCAGTCAAATTTTTAAGGGGTAGATAATTTGGCAATATGAAGTTTTTGAATACAGCATTGCTCTTCTTGTTCGTAGCCTCTGCTAAGGCAAACTGGAAGTATCATTCCCGACCAGATTTAACACCTCCAATCCTAAATATCACTATTGCAGCGACTAACCAAACCGACGATGGCTATTTATTCGTGGCCCCTTACTCAGACTTCTCCCAAGGAGGCTCTACTCAAAGTGCCCCATACATCTTTACAGACAAAGGCGAGTTGGTTTGGTCCGGCTTTGGTTACTTTGGCGGCTCGCCAGCAAACTTCCAGAAGGGAATAATCAATGAAACAGATGTGTTGTTCTCCTTCGAAAGCGCTCAAACCTCGGATTATGGACATGGGTTTGGACATTGGACGTTCTTCGATAGTCACTATGAACAAGTGAGTGTCTTGCGAGCAGGTAACCACAAAATTTCCGACAAACACGAATTGCAAATCATTGATGAGAAAACAGCTCTAATTTCAATCTACCAACCAATACCTTATGACTTGAGTCCTTTCGGAGCTGAAAGTGGCCAACAATGGATATTCAATTCAATCTTTCAGGAGTTAGACATCGCAACTGGTGAAGTTCTCTTCGAATGGTCTTCATTGGATCATGTGTCACCCGCTGAATCACTTGTACTGTTGAGCTCAGGACATACCACTTTAGGCTTCAATTCAAGCAGCGCGTGGGATTATTTCCATATCAATTCAGTTGACAAGAACGATGATGGTGATTATGTAGTTTCCGGAAGAAACGTAGCATCACTCTATAAAGTTAACGGGACAACTGGTGAAGTCATATGGAAACTAGGTGGTTTGCCCGAGGTTACCTCGTCCGATTTTGAACACCAGAACTGGAACTTTTCCTTTCAACACCATGCCAGGTTTCACTATAGCAATGGTCTGAAAGAAGTGATTTCACTTTTCGATAACTCAGCGCAAGGAGCCAACGTTGACAATGTATCCTATAACCCCAGTTCTAGTGGTAAGATTGTTGAAGTAGACACTTACACAAACACTGCAGTTTTATTGTACAATGTTCTTCCACCAGACCAGTTGTTGGCACAATCTCAAGGTTCGACCCAATTGTTGACGAATGGCAATGTTCTTGTAAACTGGGGGTCGGAAGGTGCTGTAACCGAATACAACCAGACGGGGGACGCTATTTTCCACACATATTTTGATTCTGAAACTCCCTCTGAACAGTTACAGAACTATCGAGCATTCAAATATAGTTGGGAGGGATCACCACACGAGAAAATCGCCATCGTGACAGAAGTTAGTGACACAAACTCCTCCACTGTCTATGTTAGCTGGAATGGTGACACCAAAACCAAGATCTGGAAATTTTACTCGATTGATGACAATGGTGAGCATCAGCTTGTTGGTGAAAAAACGAGGCTTGGGTTTGAGACAACGATTATATTTGACAATTTGTATGACAAATTGATTGCCGTTGCATTTGATTCTGACGGTAACACGATCGGTAGTTCTGATGCTTCTCCAATTCAACAAGAGATTTCTGCAACTACTGGAGACGAAAAGAATTGATAAAAGTCCCATTGATGCCATCAATCCCTCACGGCTGTCGGAGATGATAATTTGCTTACCATACCTCAATCTAAGATAACCACAGCTTCCTAGAACACAGGACATGTTTTCAATTGTAGTCCGGTACGTGGAAATGTTTCAACTCGTTTTGAATAACTTGCATGAACTCGCCAGTATCCATATCAATGAAGCCTTGCCATAACTCTCGGTCCGAAGGGCAAAATACTGGTAACAATCTCTCCTCGAAAACTTCCCCATCTCTTGATAATTGCAAAAACGCCGAGTGCAATCCGATTTGATTCGATTTGTATATGGTGGAGTTGATATTGACCTTATTGAAAGGGTTCAATGGCGACGTTCTGTACTTAAAGATTCTGAAATTGTCGTCATTCAATAGTGTTGTTTCGAATGCCTGCATGGCATGGTCTCTAATTTGGTTCTTCCTGCCCGTTCTCAATTCAAAGATGACAGGATAAATGACGGAGTTTTTGGTAAACAACTCACGAAATTTAGACGTTTTGAGATACGGCACCTTCAATTTCAACGAATCCAAAATTTTAAACCTGGTTTCAGCATGGTAACCACGCATTTCATTATTAGTTCTATCTTTGGCGGCCTCAATATCGAAAGTGATGATACCACTATGATTATCTGGATCAGTAAACACTACTTCAGGTTTATCTAACGTACTTATTGGTACTTCAGTCTTGATCAAACCAACATACCTTCTGGTTACTGTCAAATTGGCCGATGGATCTGATCGCATCGATTTGTTGATCAGACGAGTGAACTTCTCGTCTCGGGATATAAGTATACCACCTGTTACGTACTTGTCCAACCTCTGTACCATTTGAAACTCCTGTTTATCAAATTTCTTCCCTGGGTGTAGCTTCTCAAAGATACTGATGATCTGAGGAAGCAAGAAATTCTTGGGATTCCCGTATCCATCTGACTGTACTCCTGAAGGTTTGTTGACAATTAGGTATTTGTGTGTATACTTCACAAGATTCACCCTACCAGCAGCATAATTCACAGCCGCAACTTTGTTCATTGGCAAATGTGTTGATATTTCTTGATTTAAACTTTTGCAACTTTTCAGTTGGTGATGCGCTCGATTTTTGTTAGTCATAAACCCATCGTCTTTTGCTGAACCATGTCGAACGAAGGAAACGGAGGGTCTGTTGAGCAGACTCTGACTGGTAATACCACAAGAGGCAGGCCTCAAAATCTGAGGCGAAACGAGAGAGATTCCAACAACAAATCGACGAGACCAAGACGAACTCGTAATCCCAAGTCAATTGCTAAAGCAAAACCCAAGCCAAAACAACCCACATCCGAGCCCAAGTTTCTTGAAATATCCAGCTTGGTGAAGGCGTTTAGACCGATCACAATCAACGGGTCTCCGACCAAGAATATCATCACGCAAATTCGAGAATTGACCAAGGAACAACCCAGCTACTTTGATCGATACAAGAACTCAGAGCGGTTATCGTATTTACAGAAATACTTTTTGGAATTTGTACGTTTACATCCTGAGTCTACCATTTACATATCATTCATCATTAAGCCATCAGACCCTGATTTCCCCTTCGAGTTGGAAGTGTTAAAAGTGAACTTGTCCATTCCATTTGACTACCCTCAATCGCCACCCAAGATAGTTATATTGAACGACGAGATACCTCGAGGGTTTGCCATGAATATCGAGATTGGGTTCAATAAAATTGTGAAAATGGCGTTGACGCGAGAACCCCAAAGTATCGATAGCGAACCTATCGAGCTTGTGAATGGCAATACCTTAAAGTCGCAAATTATGACGCTTGACAAGTACTTAGAAAGCTGCCTCAAGCTCGAGAAGCGAGAAACCATCAAGTTTGTTATGATGAAATCGAAGAAGAAGCCAGCAGATTCGGCCAAAGTTACACCCACACCCCCAACCACAACTACACCACCCACACCCAGACCCGCTGTACCGCCAATCAGCACCCATGTACCGTTGGAAGTGCTCTCGCACAGAAACCAACTCGTCAGCGAAATGGTCAACAAGTTACCAGTACGCCTATTCAAGAAATCGATCCACGAAAACCAATACAAGTTGACAGTGCCGAGGCAAGTGGCCAACTACGAACAAGTCGACATCATGGTTAACATCCCTCGAAACTACCCCAACAAGACCATTTCAGTCAAGTTTCTCGAGACTGACCTCACCCAATACGAAACTAACGTCAACACCAACATTTCCAACTACAACTTCAACTCGATTGACTTACCGGTCGTGCTCAACAAGTTAGCCAACAACATGACGCAGTTTATCATGCCCACCGACCAGTTCAACCACTGGCAACATATGGTACAAGCCGTAAAGTCATGATCATGTCTACTAGATATGTACTGCTACTTAAATGCAAACTTTAAACCGCTAGCCAAAATAACCTCGTAAATTTGGGTATACAACCAAAGTCGTAAACCACGGCTTTTAGTAACGGTTTGAGCAATAGTCACTACAAATGCCGTGGCCAACTCCCCTAGGCTAAACCTTAACCTCCTGGCGCTGACTCGTAAATTCTCTAGTGACAGATTTTGTGCGTCGATTTCTTCACTGGTGACAATCAAGTATTGATATTGATTATTGTATTGTTTCTTCCCCCAATAGAGACCATGAGTGACGAGTTGACGTTCCAGTATGCTAACGAGGCCGATTTAGAGATCCACTGCTCTCCCTTTGGTTTATCGGGGTTGTACATCAAGATCAACGAGACCAACTTAATGGGTATTGGGTCGACCATGGGGTTGATAACGGGGTCGACTAGGGGCCATGTCCATTACAACGATAGCAACGACCTTATAAACCAAAAGTACAAGTTGTATGTCATTGTCGACGACGAAGGCATGTTGCGTATCGATTTCACCAAGATATTCATCAAGGAGGACGAGCCTGAAGAGCACATGAACAACAATAGCAACAACATTGATTATGTGGAGAACAATGTGAACAAGGACCAGGAAACACCCACGTTGATATTCAGAGGCAAGTGTCCTGAAGGGAAACCCGATAACATTGAGCCATTCATTGGCATCTTCAGTTTCGAAAAGGAGGACTAGACGATTGAAGCTACAAACGGAATCAAATGAGGTGTGAATGAAGAGCTTGATGCTCCAACGATACACTTGATTGATAATCTGTCAACATCATCCCGATGGTGTGAAAGCTTCAAACGAAATCAAATGATGATTTGAAGGTGTGTGAGTTTACTACAACTCGATTGATATCCTGTTGATTGTGACTTGTTTGTGTCCTGTGGATGAAAGCTACGAGCGGGATTACATGAAGAGCTTGATGCTTTACTTGATTGAGAACCTGATAATATCATCATAATATCACAAACGAAATCAAATGATGATGTGTGTGAGTTGATACACCTTGATAAGTATCCTGATGATTGTGACTTGTTTGTGTCCTGTGAAAGCTACGAGCGGGATTACATGAAGAGCTTGATGCTTTACTTGATTGGGAACCTATTATTATCATTATAATCCGCAAACGAAATCAAATGATGATGTGTGAGAGTTGATACACTTTGATAAGTATCCTGATGATTGTGACTTGTTTGTGTCCTGTGAAAGCTACGAGCAGATGCTTTACTTGATTGAGAATCTGATAATATCGTTTTGTGGATGAAAGTTACAAACGTCAAATGATGATACGAGAGTGCAAACCTGATAACTAGCTATTGATTCAGTACCAGCGGTGGAAACCAGGTTGGTGTCCTCAGCAACACCAACTGGCCAGTGCAAAGCACTCGACACATTTTGATTTATGATCAATGACACCACCAGGCAAGCGCAGAAGTAAAAATTGACAATGTCAAGCCATGGTGTTTGTGAAATTGTGCTTACCAAAATCGTGATTGGTACACACGGCTACCATGAAGTCTCACTGGTAATTGTTTGAAGAAGCAAGAGTTGTCAACACCACAATCAGAACAACCACACAGTTACCTTTCCACTTACCAAAACCGTGATTGGTATACACGACACGACCAGTGGTTGTTTGAATCTACAGGAGCAGTTGATCTGCTTCAACTAAACTTTCTAAGAAGTGCTTCAAATACATCATGTATCACTTTCCTATACTTAATCAATATACTCATAAACTGTTTTGTTTTCATTTCCCGCGTGCGTAGGATATATACTATATACATCTCCCCCCCCCCATCGCGGGATCATATGACATTGAAGGAAATTCATATGACAAGCCAGTAAATTAGTATACACGGAAATGTATCCAAACTAAGGGTATAGTACATATACCCAGTAACACATGGATGGTATATTTATAGTTATAGTTATACTTATACTTATACCCAGACCATGACCATTGGACAATGTTGGCTCAGCCTATTAGCCGCTAATGGTGTCGGCGCTGCCATGATCTGGAGAAAAGGGTCAAGAGATGGAGGTGTAGTAGTAGATGTAGTAGAGAGTATATAGTATATACCTAGATATAGTATATAGTATATATATATATATAATATAGCTACGCTATATATATATGGCTCCCACTTTTCACACCACGGTTAGTTTATCAATGTTAATGGCATTACCCCAGAAATAACCGTGGATTTACTTCCCTCGGTACAACAAAATCAGCGGCAATTCACCGGCCACCTCCGCAGGGCAAAATTTATCTATATAAACTGAGCCAGGCCCATAAAATCAACCCCCCAGCATCATCAAAATAAACCCATAGTACAAACAATGGATAGATTAAACCAATTATCAGGCTTCTTCAACGGATCCTCCAAACAAGCTTTGAAGCAAAAGAACCCCGATGACGTTGTCATTGTCGCCGCCTACAGAACCATCATGGCCAAAGGTGGTAAAGGTAGTTTCAAGGACGTGGGCTCCGACTACATTTTAACCAAGTTTTTGGTTGAGTTTATCAAGAAATCAGGTGTCGACCCCGCCTTGATTGAAGACGTTGAAGTGGGTAACGTCTTGAATGGTGCCGCTGGTGCCACCGAACACCGTGGGGCCATGTTGGCCGCCGGTATCCCTTACACCTCGGCCTTTGGTGCTGTGAACCGTCAATGTTCGTCCGGTTTAATTGCCATTGCCGACATTGCCAACAAGATCAAAACCGGGGAAATTGACGTTGGTATCGGTGCCGGTTCCGAGTCCATGTCGGTTAACTACGGACCCCAATCGATCCCCAAGATTGACGGTAACATGATTGAAGACCCACAAATGGCCAAGTGTATGATCCCCATGGGTATCACTAATGAAAATGTCGCAGCCAAGTACAATGTGTCGCGTCAAGACCAGGATGAATTCGCCGCTGCCTCGTACCAAAAGGCCGAAAGAGCCATTGCCTCGGGTGCTTTTGCCGACGAAATCTTGCCTATTGAATCATTGATCCAAGATGAAGATGATGAAGACAAGTACCACCCCGTCACCGCCACCAAGGACGAAGGTGTCAGACCCGGTGTCACTGCTGCCGGTTTGGGTAAAATCAGACCCGCTTTCAAATCCGACGGTACCACCACCGCCGGTAACTCGTCGCAAGTCACTGACGGTGCCGCCGCCGTGCTCTTGATGAGACGTTCGGTCGCTGAAAAGCACGGCTACCCCGTGCTCGCCAAGTACATTCAATGTTCATCAGTGGGTGTCCCACCAGAAATTATGGGTGTCGGTCCCGCCTACGCCATCCCCGATGTGTTGAAGAAGACTGGCTTGACTGTCGATGACATTTCCGTTTTCGAAATCAACGAAGCCTTTGCCGCTCAAGCATTATACTCAATCAGATCATGTAACATTCCTATCGAAAAGGTTAACCCTAACGGTGGTGCCATTGCCTTGGGTCACCCATTGGGTACTACCGGTGCCAGACAATACGCCACCATTTTGAGAGAATTGAAACAAGGCGAATTCGGGGTCACCAGTATGTGTATCGGTACCGGTATGGGTGCCGCTTCCGTGTTGCTCAAGGAATAAGCAATAGGTACAAAGATTGAATGAAGCATACGAGGGTTTGGAATTAATGCGACTTTTCCAACCATTAAACCAAAACAAGATTATATAGTTTATTTATTAATATAATTGAATGAAATATTTTGGGAAAGTTCAAGATGAGCTGGAAACGTAGCACCGCAAATGTAAGCAGGATCTAGGAAACCAACACTGCTGGTTGGGGCTCCATTACTCAAGGAAAGTGATTGTCGGGATCGCCACTCGGTCGTTTGGAGTTGGCTATTGTCACCGGACGATACGAGGTCGGCGATAAAACGGCAAATTACCTCGTTCGGTAAAGTGAAAGTTGAACGAGATGATTCGATTTATTTTTGACCTCTCGACCTCGATTGATCGACAAATGATTGCTAGATAACTTAGCATGTTGTCGCAACTAAGCAAGGTTGTCTGTTCACTCAATTTATACTACATTTTCACAAAAATTTGATCTGGTTTGGTCTCTTACTTTTGAGTGCCAGACTCAAAATGTCTTTGAGTCGGGGAATTGTTTGAATAAATGGGTGTAAAAGTTATCACGGTTGTCTTCGAGTTGTAGTTTGAGCTTGAACTCGGACGTTAGCAACATGGCTTGGTTCAACACACTCGTTAGTATCGCCTTTTCAACCGAAAATGAGTGTTGACAGTACGATTGTTCGACTACCAGCTTGAATTCGTACAAGTACTGGTGGACGCTTTGGTTTGGGCCAGGTCGTTTCTGACTCCAGGTGTCAATTTTGCTACAATTGTTCAAGTAAAAGTCCTGGTTGTTGAATATCAAATGGACAATCTGGTGCCAGGCCACCGGCGAGTCAAGTTTCAAGTAGTCTAGTAGTAAGTCGGGATGCAAGTATTGACTAACGTAGACGCCCCATAATTCATATGGCACTCCAAGCAGGAGATACAAGTTTTGCACTAGCAACAAGTTGATATAATCGTGACGTTGAATGACAATGTTCAAATTTGGCAACGTATAGTTGCTCGACACCTGAAAACCGGTTGGTTTAGACAACACCAACTTGGGATAGTATTTCTCGATATTATTCTCAAAACTATAATCGTCAAATGCCGATTCTATCAATGTCTGGTCGGCATCGGAATAATTTCGAGTTTTCGTGGGAGACGAAGTGGAGATTTGGTAATGAGTTCGTGGTTTATTGTCGACATCCTTCACTTTAGGTTTATCTTGTTCCTGACTCGAAGTCGGTGCTGGTGGTTCGACCTGCTCTAGTTTAACCGACACTGGTACCTGTTTCTTCTCATACTTCTTCACGAGTAACAACTCCTCCTCGGTCAACTTCGCACTCAACTCATCGAACTCCTTAATCAACAGTTCTATCTGGTGGAACTGTTGCTGTTCCAACTTGTTCAGGTCCTTGTTTCGTTTGATGTCTACCAATACTTGCAGCAATTTCAACTTATCGAGCTCCAACTTGCGGATTTTCTTCTTGACAAGTTTCTCCAAGTTGTCGTAGTTCTTATTCCGCACCTTGGCACTCTCAAACAAGCGCACATACTCGTCCACTGCCTTCTTTTGCATGATAAACCGGTGATGTGTTGCTGGCTCATGAAATTACGCGTAGAAAAAGAACAAATTGACACAATTGAACAAACAACAGAACAAACAAAATAGAATGATGGAAAAGTATCAAGAGTTGAGAACAGGATGAAGTATGAAGGAACGATGATAGGCAAAGGTGCAAGAGTTTTCAGGATGAGTTTCAATGATTTTTAGTTGGAAGTAACTGTGAAGAAGTTGTAGTATTACCAAGCTTGCACGGTTTTGGAGTAGTTGAGAAAGAACATAGGTAGAGGTACTTCTAGGAAGACCAGTTTGGATTTGAAGGTGAATAATCTAGCGGTAAGTTTGGAACGTTATAGAGACGTTTTGTCGTTAACAATTGGTCATATACGCTCATTTGACGTGCTCGACTGCCAATGTGAATCGTTTGCGAATGAAAGCTTGAGAAATGACTGGGACAGACGAGTTGGTTTGAGGTGTTTGAGATGGTGGAGGGGTGTCTCGCCTCCAATGAGACTGTAAGTGCTCCTGTGAATAAATGCTAGCTCCTCGACCACCGATCGATCTCCTACGTTGGTGCTTAATTGAACGTTTACACGTCAATAAGAAACCGATAGTGCTTATAACTGTTCAGATTGGTAGTGATCGAGACTATACCAATATTCTCCTCGCATTGAATTAGTGTTTCAATAGGCGACCAACTTTTTTGCCAAGCAATAGAGACCCACCGATCCGATGATCTGACACTGCCAATACCCGCCAACAATGGAAACTCATTGATTTCTGTTGATTATGCATGCCCCGAAGCAGAGATTCGTATAATTAGCTAAAATCCTAGTATCTCCGGTGGGTTGCAACCAGTCACGAAACACGCGTGAAATCTGAAGGGTATACATCATACAACATTGGCCGCAGTTGGACGGCTGGATTGTCGAACCATCGTTGATTCGATGTCCCGCTGGTGTGGATATGCAATGAACATTTTGTGCGTGGGTTATAAAACAGTTCCCCACAAAAACGTACCGAATCAGATGATTGAATTGAATGTAAGTTTGACAAGACCAACAACAAATGATGAATGGTTTACTAGTCTGCTCGATGCAATTGTTTTCAATATCAACACTCAAACTTAATTAATCATAAAACCCATTGTTCAAAGTCTTGTCATTGAGATTTCAGCCTCAACTTTGCGTTGTTAAACAACCCGGGTTTGCGAGATATATTATCTACGAGTGATTTGTTGCGGTAGTCCCGCAAGGGGACGTTGATGGTAATCTCCTGGTAAATCCTCCAGATTATGTGCAGATATTTTGAGCGAAATGTGGTGAAAATAATTTCTATTGCAGTTAGAGGTGGTATGATATAAAGCTATATATTGTATCCATTTGCTGGACAATTGAGCAGAAGTATAGTTTCAAACATGGATGACTTATCAATCAAGCTCAATGAACAAGAAATCGTTTACGATGAAAAGAAGGACCGAATTTTATTGAGAAAAATCGATCGACACCTTTTGCCGGTGATGGCATTGCTTTACTGTTTCCAATTTATGGATAAATCGACTCCCGCAGTGGCGTCGGTCATGGGGTTTAGACAAGATTTGAAAATGACGGGTGATATGTATTCGTGGGTGGGATCGTCATTTTACATTGGTTACTTGGTGTTTGAGTTCCCGGCGGTGAGGTTGTTGCAACGGTTCCCCGTGTCCAAGACTGTTTCCATTTTCATTATTTTATGGGGTGCCATCCTCGCTCTTCACGCCGTGCCTCAATACGCGGGACTTGTCACGTTGCGGGTTATATTGGGGATGTTAGAATCGGCGATCACCCCGGCATTTGTTATTATCACCGGTCAATATTATCGCAAAAAAGAAATGTTTGTCAGGACTGCCATCTGGTATGCTTCGAATGGAATTGGGATTATTTTAGGATCGGGCATTGGATATGCTTTGGTTCAGGATATGGATAAATATGCCATTGAGGCCTGGAAGTTGGTGTTTATTATCACGGGGGTGTTGACGATCTTTTTGGGTACCGTTTGTTATTTCCATGTTCCAGATACTCCCACGGGTGCGTGGTGGTTGACCGACGAAGATAAGTTGCGGGTGGTGGAGCGTATTAGGGTCAATCAACAGGGTTTTGGTAACAAGCGGTTCAAGTGGTATCAATTTCGCGAGGCGTTGATGGATATCAAGACGTGGTTATTTTTTGTGTTTTCGATATGTGTGAATGTCCCCAATGGCGGGTTGACCAATTTCTCCACCATCTTGTTGACCGAGACCATGGGTTTCACCCCCGCCAAGGCGTTATTGATGCAGATGCCCCAGGGGGCGGTTGAGGTTGTTGGATGTATCGGGTTGGCGCTTTCGACCAAGTTCATTCGGTCCAAGATGGCGGTGGCATGTATAGGCACTGCGATAACGTTGATGGCGTGTTGCATGTTGGCGTTTGCCAAACCGGTCCCGGTACGGTATGCTGGTTTGACGATGCAGACGTTTTTGCCGGTGGGCACTATATGTTTGTTGTCGAACATTGGGTCCAATGTTGCTGGCCACACCAAGAAGGTCACGGTGAATGCGATATTCTTGATTGGGTATTGTATTGGTAACTTGATTGGACCCCAGACGTTCATCGAGCACGAAGCGCCCGAGTTCACCACCGCGGTGGTGTGCATGGTGGTGTTTATGTTTCTTGCCTTGATGTGTTTGGTGGGGATCTGGTACAGCTACTACTTGGACAACAAGAAAAAAGAGGCCGGGATGGAGTCTGAAGAAACCAAACGGTTTATGGATATTGAAAACCATGAGTTTGCTGACTTGACCGATAAAGAAAATCCCTTGTTTAGATATATCCTTTAAACCATTGCATTTAGATAATAATAAAATATGATACAACTAACTAGATACCTACCCATTCCCACCCCTTCATTCCTCCCTCCCTCTGATCGTTTATAAATCATCGTTTATCTTCTTTTTATACCACATTTGTATACGACGCTTACCTAAGCCCAACCTGATTTTTTAAACGAGCGTTTCTTTTTTGTTTTTATAAAAACACAGCGACATCGCCAGGAATTTGCAATGGCGAAATTGGCAATGTCACTTGTTTACCACGATTATACTGGTTTCAGTCAGAACGTTACATCGTTCAGTGAGATCTACTCTCAGTTTAATACTGTGCTGGAACTTAATGTATTGGAGAAGCTTTGGGCTAGTTATTACTATTACATTGGTAATGATCTTTTTGCAACCGGGTTATTATTCTTTATGATTCACGAATTGAGTTACTTTGGCAGATCGATTCCTTGGTACATAATAGGCAAGATTCCGTATTTCAACAAGTATAAGATCCAAGAGGCACACACGCCTTCGAATAAGGAACAGTGGGAATGTTTGAAGAGTATCTTGATTGGCCACTTCTTTGTCGAGGCGTTCCCCATTTGGTTCTTCCACCCGTTGTGCCAGAAGATAGGTATGGAATATACCGTTCCCTTCCCCAGCTTGACTAAAATATGCTTGCAAGTCGCCTTGTTCTTTGTGTTGGAAGACGCGTGGCACTACTGGTTCCATCGTGGTTTACACTATGGCGCCTTCTACAAATACATCCACAAACAACACCACCGCTACTCAGCGCCATTTGGTATGACGGCAGAATACGCCCACCCCATAGAAGTGGCGTTGTTGGGTATGGGAACCGTGGGCATCCCCATCATCTACTGCTACTTTTTCCGAGACTTACACTTGTTCACCATCAGTATCTGGATCGTGCTTCGCTTGTTCCAGGCCATCGACGCCCACTCGGGCTACGAGTTCCCTTGGTCGTTGCACCACTTCTTGCCCTTCTGGGCCGGAGCCGACCACCACGACGAACACCACCACTACTTTGTCGGCAGCTACGCCTCCAGCTTTAGATGGTGGGATAAGGTCTTGGACACCGAAGCCGGACCAGGACCCAAAAAAAGACGAGAAGCCAAAATGAAACAAAAGGCAGAAAAGAAAACCCAATGAAGTCAATGATTTTGTAGACAGCCAAGTTGGCTCACACACTTAGAAAGTGGGTCGGATATACGCACCCATAACCATATAATTAATAGAATAATACCATAGGAGAAGTGTAGAAGTTTGGTGGATTAAACCCACACAAGCAGGTATAACGAAGTTAGCCAAGGTTGGATGAGCATATTGTCCCCGAATGGGGATTGGGGTAAGCATGCTTTGATGTAGCTTGCTAAGGTAAGGGCAAAGTACTTCAAGTAAGGTAGGTAGAACGTAATCATGGTAGCCAATATCTCAATAACATTGAATAAACCACACGCGGGCTTTGGTACCAGTTCACGTTACCAATGAAGGTTGGTGTTGGAGTGAGTCTATAACCAACACTGTTCACGTTGTAAAATCAAATGGCGTGTCTACTACTCGATACAATTCAATTGTTTATCATTATAAAACTTGAGCTACGTATACATACACTCGATAGTATTGCTAGCTGAAATCAAGCAGACGGATCGTCCCTACTGCATAATCGGATCAATACCAATACCACTGCCAATTTCACTTTCTTTGA
The DNA here is from genome assembly GCA_030564305.1 of Suzukiozyma glaebosa. Lineage (NCBI taxonomy): Eukaryota > Fungi > Ascomycota > Pichiomycetes > Serinales > Debaryomycetaceae > Suzukiozyma > Suzukiozyma glaebosa. The sequence continues at coordinate 65,498 of JAJLUT010000026.1, read as the reverse complement.
AAAACTGACAAGTCACTCAGCCTTGTCCTTCTCTTGTGTTGTGATTGACCACAGTAACACATTGGCCTCTTGAAACATCCTCAGGCACAGTATCCAAACCAAATAATCAGAGGCAATCGACACAATACCCGCAACTTGTGATCTAGTGCTTCCTTCTTCAAACTCCCACTCAATTCGAGTCCAACCAGTTCTGAAACTGCGATCTCTTGGCGGTGATATCGATAAAGTCCAAGCGGTTTTCCAACTTTGAATAGTCTGACACCCCGAGCAACTCCAATTCCTTAGCGGCGTGTTTCATTTCTATCGGCTTCAAGTACCGGTACTCCGGTACCACTACCTTGTTGTCTATCGACAACTTCATCTCGTTCTTGATCAGCACTAGCGTGGCGTACGCTATCAACACTATCCCCACCACCGTCTCCACCACAATATCGGTGGGAACAGTAAACTGTCCAGCTGTGCCCACTGTCAACGAGTGGTGCTCATACGAAGAGTACGCAGCGTGTACTAGCACTAGCAAACCAGTCAAGTAGCCCAACATTGTCTCTCCTTGGTTTATCGTTGGTTTCAATCGCAACTCGAAATGCGACAATCCAACACGTAAAATTTATGGCTGCTGAATCAACTGGGTTTGATAGTGGTTTCAGAACAAAGTAATACAGGGGATACGACGTGGTACTAGAAACCCACACTCACAATAACTACACTTATACATTTGAGTGGAATATTTGGCCAAACTTTAATCATCAACTTTAAAATTTGAGTTGTCCAATATACTTTTTGATCTTCCGGTTGATTTACCTCGATTGACACGGTTTTTGGTTTGCTGGAGGATAGCGAGAAGGAAGGAGAATAACCACGAGTGCGTTTGTTGCATCGTATAGCCTCTTATGACTAACCTGTCGGATTCCACTCCGAATAATGATACGACAAACGACTTGTTCCACACCGATATGGACATGGACATGATCACCCAAGTGTTGCTAGGATCATCAGGTATGAATGGTGATGACAAGAAGATTGCGGATCAGAAACACGATCACGAAATAGGGGAAGAGTCAGAAATCGTCAAGAATGTAGATAAACTCGAGATAAATGATGATGATGATGATGGTAATGGTGATGGTGATGTGACCATTGATGGAGAGGAAACAGACAAGACGAGCGATGAAAAACCAAAGGGAGTACAAAACGGTGATGAGAAAGTTAAGGTGATCGAGAAAGGAGTTGATACCCCACAACCAAAAAAGAGGCAACCAATAGTTATAACGCGGCCCATGGACTCAAACGACGCCAGGATCATCCAGTACCAATATGCGATATTGAAGTCGAAATCGATTTTGGCCAACATCAAGGTGATGCAGACTAATTTCAATCTAAACTCGATTCCGCTACTCAATTATATTGTCTTGTTCACCAGAGGTATATTTGCCATCAACGAAAAGGATTTTGCCCCCAAGTTGGACCGTTTGGGGAAATTTGAGTTGTTCAACCCCGCCAACCAAATCACAATCTCGCCCATCGTGACCCATATTCCTTATGATATAAACGATTTGACAATAACCCCCTTGGACGATTTACCCACGGTCGACAAAGCTCGGAAATGCTTGGCCCAATTAGAGATTTTATTGAAAGCAGCCATAACTGGGTACCAGAAACGATTGGCGGCAGCAACGAACGACGAGGTATTGATTGAATCTATATCTTCCTTGATCAAGACTGTAGTATCGAACCAGGATTTTGATCTTGCGTTGACTGATATGACATTCACTTTACCTCCAGTTGAATACCAGAAGGACGATGATGTTATCGAAGCAAGTTTGATCGACATGGACATCTCAGCCATCTTCTCGGTTATCAAACACACCAGGACGCTTTTGAACCGGATCAAACCTTTGATTTCGAAATATAAATTGAACAATGACTTCAAAAGAATCCCAACCTATGCATTACATGAAATATTCATTTTGAGTATACGATTGAACGACTTATACACCATTTTTCGAAGCGTTGGAAGGAAAGTTTACTTGTCAAATTTGAATCATCTACACGATCAAAAATTCTTGGTTCAGGCCAAAAACGGCAGCTACTTGAAGTTGAGTTTAGCGAAATTGGAGGATATGTTCAACACCAATAAAAAGAATGGTACGCTTATTGCGACCTTGACTAGATTTGTCAGGCAGAATAGTCAGTTCGAAATTAACTCGAAAAATGTTAAAGACTTTATAAATTTTGTCAATCAAGGAAACAATGTGATCTCAACATCATTAGTCACTACTGAGGATTTCATGATCAATTGGACACTTGCAGAGTTAAAATTCAGGAAATTTTACGAGTTACCAAGAAAGTCCTTGCTTGCAATTTATACCAAGTATTCACCACCACCGCCACCACCACCAGCTCCAGTTATACTACCCCCGGTAGTCCCCAAAATTTCCAAAGTTTTACCACCAATTTCAACGACTCGAAGAAGCAAGAGTTCTAATGCAGGTATTATTTCTCCCGCCTCTTCGGTATCATCTTATGAATCATTTCCGAGTGTTAGTAACGTTCCCGAAATCACAATCAGCCAACTGGATAAAACGAATAGAGACTCGAGGTCGTCGTCTGTATCTAGTGTCAATTCGAACAACTCGATTCGTCTGTTGCCAAAGGTTTCACCACAACGGCAAAGCTCGGTGTTTTTGAATGCCAGTGGCAACAATTCTTTCTCCAAACTAGATACATCACCCAAAGTTACTACGCGGCAAAGATCAAACTCGCAACCCATCGGTGGAAGTGTCAATGCTGCACTGGCAGGTGCTGCCGCTGCATTGTCCAGAGGAGGCTTACGATCGCCATTGGGATCGCTAAAGAAGAAGTCTCCCAGCAAACCTTCGAAATCACCAATCACGAGCCCAACTCGTACATCTCCACCGATATCAAGTAAGAACGTCAACCAACAGTTACGTGCGGTGGCTGAAGAAGAGGATAAAGTTCTCTCGCCCACCAAATTGACTGCCAACCAAAGGTTGCAGCAGCATTTACGTCAGGCATCTAAAGCGGGAGCTTTGATGACTCAACAAAAGGAAGTATTGACATCGGTTACTTTCGACCCAAGCAACCCTTCGGCAACAAATTTGAAACGACCAGAGAAAGCCACTCCGGCACCCGTTCCTGTTCCCATCACCGAACCCACACCAGACCACACCACATCTGCACCTCGAGTTGCCGATGCCAGTTCCGATCAACTACCAGTCACTAGGCCAACAATGTTTGGCAAACCAACTAAACGAGATACCGTCACCCGTCAGAATACCAGGCGCAACAGCAAGTCCACGGCGCAAATGTCGGATTTGGATTTGATTGCAACTGATACCTCCTCATCGTCAAACTCGTCGGTGAGCGGTCCGGTCAAGAAAGTCAGGTTCACGGGGGTTCCCGAGTACAACGAAGTCGAAGATATGCCTGCCAACTACGCCAACCAAATCCTCAAGAACTTTCCCTCTGCCAGAACGCCCAGCTACCGAACCCACCAAGCGGTGAAAAAGAAGGACCTGATGTTGAAGAAAGAAGAAAGTATTGTGTGGAGAAACGAACTTCACAAAACATGAAACATCACAAGACACTCTGTCTAGATAGCACTAGCTCATTTATATACATCACAACTGAACAACTGTAGCTTCATTGTCATCGTCGTTATGTTTTGCAGCCATTTTAACTGCAGGACGTTGGTGCTCATCTTGAATGTTGAAAAATTTGGAGGTGGTGGAGAAACCAGAGACGATAACCACAACGCCATGTCAGGGGAGAAGAGAAACAGAGACGATGATGGTCTGAAGGCTGCGTTCAAGAAACGAGCACCATTTGTTGTGCCTAAAAGTACAAATTCTGTCGACGATAATGGGGTAGCACAGTGTTTTCATACTGTATCCACATCTTTATATGTGTCATTAGCTCCAGCACACTTGAACAACCCAATAAACGGTATCAAAGCGCAACACCTTGATCCGTTAGTTATGTCGTACTTTGCCAAAGCCGGTGGTGTTGTTTTATCATATTCGAATATTCAATTGGGCGATGAGAACCGAACTACCAACATGGATGATCAACCAATAACGGTAGCCAAAATAGAAGGGTCGTCGCCATTCACGTTTCTCTGGATCACAGTGGATCTTTTGATCTGGAAACCGCAAATCGGCGACACGCTAGAGGGTAGCATGTACATGCAAACTGCTTCTCACATTGGTTTGTTGATTCACGATACGTTTAATGCATCTATAAAGAAATACAGTATACCCCAGGACTGGGAGTTCGTCCCTAATCAAGAAGACGAGATCTCAAACAGCGAGGACAGCAAATACAAATCATTTGGCTACTGGCTAGATGAGGAACAAAACAAAGTCGAGGGTAAGATCAAATTCACCGTGAAAACATTGTATACTTCAGGAAAGGTGGTTTCTGTTGAAGGGTCATTGATAAAGCCTGGTGCGGAAGTGGACGCACAACCAATAGTCAGGGAAAGACGATCGTCAGTGCAATCGATTCCTGTTGCCAACAAACACACCAAATTCGACGACGAGCCTATAATAACTGAAATACCCGAACCAAAAGAAGAGGACGATAGTATAATTCCAGGCTACATAAAAGCAAGTGATGACGAAAACGACGACGAGGATGGGAATGTTGTGAATAAAGATTCCGATGAGGAAGAAGAATCAGATTGAAACAATCACCCAAGAAACCTGAGGGTTTTGCATAAATATCTATTATAGATCTGTATAATAATCTAGCATTCATTAATTATAGAACTGAAAGCAATGAAGCACAATGTTCAACGTATCCTATTTACAAAGTTCTATATACGTGTGCAACCGTGCTACGAGTTCGATTATTTATGTTTCTCATCATGAATCATCCTCCAGATAGCATCTTTATCTCGCTTCGATGGCGCTGTCCGTATCGTGTTTCTCTCGGTACCCCAAAATAATCTATAAAGCCAGCTGTCTTTGCGAAAACCCCGACTTGATCGTATTGACGGGAAGTTAGTGGACGCATTTGTGCCCATCATGGTCAATTTCTGTACATGTTTCAACTTCCTGAAATTGAATTTGGTGATTGCAATACCTTGGACAATCGATACGGCCAAGACAGCCAAAAAACCCCAATTGGAATCTTCAATATAGTTTTTCAAGTTCATTCCGTAATATGCTGGTAATAGCGTTGCCACCGTAAAGCCTAGCGTGTAAACTGTAATCTTCAATTCAAATAACATTAATGAATTTCTATTCGCATCCAAAATAATGTTGGCAATCTCTTCAGTCGCTTTAATATCATTGACCAAAGCGCCTGCCTGTTGTACGAATTCGTCACAGTGGTTATAGTACGATTCCAAGATCATTTCTAGGTCTTCATAATCACCCTGGTCAGGATGGTTCAAGTCTTTCGGTTTGGATAAGTACATCCCGGCCAAATCTTCATCATTTTCGAGAACTTCTTCTAGTACATTTCTGATCAATTGAGCTTTTTGATAAAAGCTAGACAATTTTTTGGATCTGATCAATAAGTCTTGTAATTTATGACGATCCACCAGGTCTTCCAACTCACGCAATATAATGCCACAGCTCGACGTATGAGTTTTCAATTCAGTTTCGAGGTAGCTCATGATTGAAATCAAAATCGACTCCAAAGCTCGAAACTCATACGGCACGTTTCCACTGGGTGACTTCAACTTGGTTTCCAAATCATACATGAACAATCCTAGCTTAGTCGCAATTGCTGGTGTAGATGTGTCGAATACTTTCACAGAGTCCTTCTTGATGATCGCCTTGATGTATAACAAATTGACTAAGATGGCATTAGAAGGCCGTATCATAATGGACGGACTCACATCAATAGATGAAGCATCGATCTTTCTTAAATCTCGTGGGTATAAGTTGTTATCTTTCAAAAATTGCATTTTGGGATATTTCTTAGAAACCGATGTTATATTACCCTTTGCATCGACTGTCGTACAAGAAACATATAAATCAGACGGTGTGATTGGTTTCAACTTGCTGTGGATTGAATCATCGTTCATCGCCTTCTCGATCAAATCTGGATCGGTTAGACTGATGGCTGATACTTTCTCGAATGCAAACTTATTTCTAGCTTTGGTTGATGAAAAGCGTAGCAAACTGACCGGTCGTCTGGTGACTGCTCTAGTTATATACCGACATGTGAACATTAACGCTTATCGTAGGTGTAGCATTCAAATTTAAAATACCAGTAACGACCAAGTTGATGAGTTGAAATTTCAATATCGCAACCAAGCTGATGAAATGGATTACCGAGATTAAAGTGCCTCCAGAGGTGTAAGGAAGGACAAATGAAAGATCATATAGATGTAGTTGACATTGGCAATCGTTTGATAGTGCTTTAAGTTGATTTCAATCACGCACTTCGTACAATAAGTATAGGGAATCAACGTCTAAGGGCTGGTTATGAAGTATAAAAACTATAGAATGAGAATGTTGTTGGATAGAACTGTATGAATTGAAGTAAAGTATGATTCAGTGATGAGTATTTTCGTATCATTGCGCTTGTATAACTCTTAATCGAAAAACTTTCTAGTTTTAGAGATTCCAAATAACTCCAATCTGATGATTGGTAAAGAGTCTTCGGATAACAATTTCACTCTTTCGTCCAAGGTGTTGTCAGTATCGATATTTCCGGCCGCGTTCACGAGGACAATACCACCAATTGAGTCTTTGGATAAGTAGTCATCGGAAATGGACACTTCAACCTCGAATTTCGATTTTTCCGTGAACTTCTTTTTGGCAATGTCGATGGCTTCTTTAGCGACATCCAAATCGTCCTTCTTGACTTTCAAGGTGACTTTTTCTTCTAATAATATCAACAATGCCTCTTCGATCAATAACGCCATGACTGACTTGTACTCCGATTTGTTCTGGGTCAATTTCCTCAATTCAGCCTCGGTTTCGTCGAATATCTCGGTCAAGACCTCTTCCTTGGTGGCTAAGATTCTCAATCTGGTTTTGTTATCGATTTTCGATCTGGTAATTTGTTGGGCCAAGCTAGCCTTCTTCAATTTCTGGTCATAAGCGGCATCAATGGCAGCGGTTTCTGATCTGACGATAGAGGCCTTTTCAATTTCGTATTCCTCGTCCGCTTTCAATCTGATCTCTTTTGATTTTTCCTGTGCTTCCTTCTTGATGAAAGCTTGCATCTTGGCAAGCTCAGACTTGACCTGGGTATGTTAGTATTCGTGAAATGGCACTATATGAAATCTGATTGACGAATTTGTAATCTTGCTACATTAAAACTCAATCACAAAGCAACTTTGTAGGTTTCAAAACATATTCATGTCACCCCTTCCCCCACCATTGAGTCAAACTCCATTCAAACTCAACATATCTACTGTTGATTGAACATTCACCCTAGCGTCAATCGTATGATGGGTCAATCTGTAGCTCGTCTCAATCTCAACCAATTGACCTGAAGATTCCAAACACTATATCTTTCCACCTATTCTGTTCCTAATACATACTTGTTCATCCGATAACGACATTGAATTGGATACTGGATGCTGCTGGTATCTTGAAACGACGGTTTGTTAAGGAGATTCAACGATTCAACTTCTGATGAATGGTAGCAACACGACTAAATATCGTTTGATAGTATACTGATTAACAGTGGAGCCTGGGGAGACAGAGTAGGGGGTGAGTGGTAGTAAGACTAGTGCATGGTGTAGAGTATTCCCTATTTCTATGCCCGTGGTTGAGTTGAGTTTACGCTTTTACTTTTTCAGATAGTGCAACCACACCGATAGCAAGATGGTGAATATACTTGTACATATACAATAAATAAATAGAATGGCATAAGACAGACGTGCCATGTGATGATAATGATGATGATAATGAATTTTAGCAAAGTGCATTGATAGCGGTGTATGTACACGTATCACAGGCAAGGATACGCAGATACAAATTCTATAATCTATGATGAATTGAACTTGTTGTCGACTTGAAACTGGTGTTGGTCTTATACCACCTTGTTCAAGAAGTCTCTGGCTAACTCAACCCCCACGAAAGTGGCCGCGTTGGCTGGGAACGATCTGGCCAATGCTGGACCGACACCGGGGAAGAATGCCTTCACCCCACCTTTGGCCCAGATGAGCTTGGTGGCTTGCGAGATCGACATGGGGTGCGAACTCGACTGCTGGGTCGATTTGATGGTGTCAATGGGGAAAATCGTCAACCACATTGAAACCCCCGCGAACCCACCCGCGGTAGAAATGGCCAATAACGACAAGTCTTCGCCGGGCTTGGACAATTTCTTCTTGATGACTTCATACGTGGCAAAGTAAATCGCCGACCCAGGCCCATCTCGGGCCAAGGTTAAAGTAGATCCTTTAAACACCGATTTCAACCCACCTTCTTGGTACATTTTCTTAACGGTAGCTGCCATGGAATGCGACCCTTTACCTTCTTGGATCTGCATCACCACCTTGACTCTTTCGAATGGCGCCGCCACCAATGTTGTGGGCACGGCCGAGATAAAACCGGCAGTGGAAATGTGCTTAACATCGAATTGTTCGGGAGTCAAGCCAGTGACATTACCCACTATACGCTTACCCACATCGTACCCCCAGAAACTAACGGCAAACATGGGAGTCACTCCCAACAATGGTGCTGAAACACCACGGTATAATCCCAACAACCCATCCTTGGCCACCGTCTCTTTCACACACTGTATTGCCGAGTTGTACATACCCGTCTGCAATCTCACCTTCACCAAATCGAATGGGTGTCCTGTCAAAACAGCACATATACCCCCAAACCCACCAGCCGCAAACGACTTGACGTTCTCAATGACAGCATTTTCTACTTGTTCTACTTCCACCATGGTCTAATATTCAATCGATCTAAACCCTATTCCAGTACACAAACCTTGTAGAAAGAAACAAAAAAAAACTTCTCCTGCCAATCGTTTGGGTTTATAAACTTCTCCAGATTTTTCAATTGCACCACACTGAAAAATAAAAAAACTCCGAGGTTAAACGCTGTCACATGACACACATAAAACAAAACAAACACACACAACGCCAACAACGTCAACACAACTAGTGGGATACTAGTAGTAGATGTAGTAGTTATAATGATGGTGGTACCATTTGGGTTATTGTTCCACCCCAATCTTCATCGCCACCTGCCCTCTTTTGTGCCCCACTGCGTTGGAATACACCCAGAGGATATTTTTCCAATTTATTACGAGATATGCCGTTATAGGGATGACTATGATCTGGCGTTGAACCGAGAGTACTGTATCCCAGCATCTGCCAATAGATGACAAGCTGTAAAAATATATTGTCATCTTGGGGTTGGTTTTCATTGGTTTATTTCGACACCTTCAGATCGCGTGGGCATTGTCACCGATACTATTGTTATTGTCTGGGCAAAAATTTTCATAAGTCAACAACCAGCTTGGGTGTCAGGGTAAAATCGGGAATTACGGAGTGCAGCAAGTTCAAAATAATTTGCTGATTTCTCGCAAGTCCAAGTCGCTTCGCAAATCTTTGACGTATATGTCAAGTTGGATTTTGTAATTGGCGTAGACTTCGCGGTATATTTCCGTGAATGCTTTCTGGAGCGAAGTCTCGGCAACAATGATCCCTTGGTCCATCCTAAAGTCGTCGTCGTCAATGTTCAACATGCAAATGTAGTTGACTAGTATCCCGTAAAACTGCTTGCTAATCTTGATGAACTCGAAAATCAATCGTAACAACGAGTGGACTTGGTCGATATACGTCACTTCCGAAATCTTACCATGGTTGTCTTCGTTGAGGAGCTTGTTCTTGGCAATGCAGTTCAAGTAACTGGTATGGGTGTCAATGATCTCGTCAATGGTCAACTCATTCATATTGTGCTCAACCCCATTGGTGTCGGCATCCACCTCAGCATTGATCTTGCTGATAAATCCGGGGTTGATGTTGGCCAATACGGGTGTCTTGTTCACCGACTTGAATAATCGGTCGACAATCTTGTGGTTGAAACTGGTCTCAATGACATCAAAAGATAAATAGTTTATCAATACATTCAAATAGTGGATAAACTGGAAACGGACCATGCTGACGGTGTTGAACGCCTTGACGATCCAGCGGATCTTCTTGGCTCGAACCGATTGCTCGTGACCCATCTTCTTGTACAATTTGAATATCCCCGCCAAATCTTGCTTCTTCAAGTTATTGGAGAGCAAGTAATTCTCATTCAAGAGGAATTGCAATTGGCGTAACCGCCAGAGGAAATTGAACATCCGCAAATATTGACTCATTTGTGGTTGCAACAAATACTGTATCGGCAAGTCATCGATTCGATACTCAATGGTGAACACATCCCACCCTAGTGTGCCATGCAGCATATCGAGTAATCGTGCATCCAATCGCGAGTGGTACTGGTTGTTCTTGACCGAAGTCGTTGCAATGGCGTCAGCTAATAACGTTGATAACTGGTTCGAAGAAATTTCACCCGCCACTTCGTTGAATACCGCCCGTCCTCTCACAATAAGATTCTCGACGAAATCATTATTCTCAATGAAGTAGAACCGCTTGAAATTGACCAAGTGGCAAAGTAGATTGTTGGGCTTACCGTATATGATCAATGTCAAGTACTCGATCAATTGTCGATACTGGTTGTTGATGATTCGACTGATTTCATTTATGGTCATAGACTGCAATCCTTGGTTCAATTGATAAATAACACGGGTGTACTTGTCGGCATAGTCGTTCAACCATTGTAGCTCTTTACAACACTTGTTCAAAAATATCAAGATTTTTCCAATGTGAAAGAGCTTGAGTCCTATTGATTGGGGTATGAATCTGGGGATTTTATCGGGAATGTATTGTATAACATCGTTGAAGGTCGTCGTGGCATTGAACTTGATGAAAAACTCATTCGAATCGTCTATCAAGTCACCCCTAATCATCCAATGCTCGATAATCTCATAATAAGGCTGGCCAATGTATCTGAAAATCTCCTCACTCAACGATTTGATGTTCAAATCACCAAATTTAGTTAGTTCATAAACCTTGGATAAAAACTCATCACCATTCTGGTTCAAGTTTTCGATTAAATAATGCAACACGCGCAACTTGTATATCCAAGGGAATATTGAGTGGTATATCGATATGAGACTCGCAGGGGACTTTATTTTGTTGAAGATTTGGTTGACAAAATCGCCGTATGTCTGTAGTTGCTTTTCGAGTATTGTCAAGTATGCTAGTTTGATGGGAGAATTCAATTCTTGTTTGTTTGACTTGATGAATTGAGTCATGGTTCGATACAATAACCCACATTCACAAATTGAACTGAGTAGTTGTATGTAACTTGAGTTTAGACCCTGCGGTAGTATTAATTGATTCTTGGTGTCGTCGAATTGGAGTATTTTCGAATCAAGGCCGAGTAGAGTGTACGAAAGGTAGTTTAGTATCATAGGCTCTGGGTCGGAGTAGTACGGCAATATCAACTCGGCTAGTGGTTTAGACGACAGGTCTTCGAATCGTAACATTGGTTCTTCCAACTGTCTTCTATCTTCGTATAGTGATCTTCGCGAACTAATGGACGAATGTCGACTCGAGGGCATGATGTAGGAATCGCGTAAGGAATGGCGAGGATTTAGATTCGTGAATGGTGATTGCTGGCGTATGGGGGAGAGCGGTCTTTGGAATGCGGCATGTTGTTGCGGTGATACTGTGGATAATCGAGTTGGTAACGATGCATGCTGGGTCTGTGGTGATAGAAAGTTGGGTTGTGGCGATGGTGGTGTTTGATTAGACGTGTGTAAAACCAGCAAAAACACTAGGTACTGGGCGATATTGTCGTTTGATTTGACATTGGCTAGCTGGGTCAATACATTCTGAAATTTAACCCATGCACTGGCGTCATTATTGGAAATGAAGTAGGTTTTTATTTGGTGTAGCAACTGGTTTGTGTCGTGACTTGGTACCAGTTCGTTGTTGTCGACGAGATCACTCACCAAGTTGGTGGATACCGATTGTATGAACTCTTCCCCAATCTCTTCTGGAATTAGCGAGCGAACTAATCGATTTATGTACACTCTGATCAATTGGTTCTTGTCCAATGCCATTTTAGGAAGATTATGTCTAGTTCCAACAGCAAAATACACCAATATACTTGTTCATATAGTGACTATCTCTCAAATGTTACCACCAATTGTCGTTGTTATTGTTTTCAAACTATACGCGCTGTAGTTGAAATTAGTATGGGCGCTACCGTTGCAAAAGTAACCACATAAAACATCAAAGTAAAAGGCTCACCCACTACAGGGTTGAGAAGATGATAGAGACAGTTACTTAGTCTGCATTGTAGCTACATTGTAGATAGTTCACTCTAGTTAAATTGTCTTTTTGAAATTTTTGGGTGCAAAATTATCTATGCAACCATGGTTAGTTGCAACAGAACCAAGTCTAAAGCTAAGAAGGGTTGTAACCAAAAACACTGAGCTTTGCTTCAGCTGGACTAGACACTAGGACGTTTGTGTATACTGACCCCGTTTAGAAATCGATAGTTACTGCTAGTTAATGATATTCTCTTGATACTAGAGATATAGTTGTGCCCAGCTAGTACTTGTGTCAGTTACTAACTCATGTCTGCAAACCAGAAACTACGTTACGTTAAACTGGCTTTCGATTCAATACTAGTTAAGAATCAAAATGACATAATAAATTCACCCAGTGATGAATAAGCCACGAAGGCTCCTACTTGGAATACTGTACATGTGTATCACCAGCTTGGTGTATCACGATACAATCTCTCGCCGCCACAATAGAAGTTTAATCAAGATAATCTGAAATTTCATAGATTAGGGTCTCACAAAAAGATAAGTAGATGGAATGTCGACTTGAGGGTGCGAGAGTGTGGTTATCAGATACATATTCTTGTTTTCAGCCTGCGTTTGTGCTGTTCCTACGTTGTAACCATCCCAACCACGCCTTTAAGCTTTCGAAGATATCGGTGATATCGATCGTCAAGTGATGTTGATCTCTGCCATGTTGAATAGTCAACACTAATTATATATATAAAACATGAAATCTTTTAATTTGAAATCAGAATCGTTACTCCCTGGTTCTTATTGCGCCTAAGCTGTCGTCACATCGTTTCCATGATAGTACTAGGTGAGTAAGCACCGCTGGTGCATTGGTGAGAGGCACTATTTAATAAAACATGAAAAAATTTCCAACACAGAGACATCAGTCTACAAGTTCCATTACAGCACTAGGTTCATAAAGTTTGTTTAATCACATACATAACTAGATAATTTTTTAAAGGTTTATCGGATTTTCCAGATTTCATTATATCTCAATTTTTTTTGGGGGGGAAAGTTAGTACACGGCAACACCAGATGATACACCCACTGGTTTGATAGTGGGGTCAAACACGTTGGCGTTCAAATCAGCATCAGTCAAGTTCAATTGCTCGTCGGTCCAGATATGGTCGACAGTATTGTTTTTGACGGTACCCACACCACACAACCCACCTTCGTTAGCCCAATCGTCAATTTTCTTCAATTTCAAGTCTTCAAACACCTGGTTCACAGCTGAGATCAACTGGGTTGATAATTCAGGACCGTGGCCGGGAGTTGGAGTGATTCTCAATCTTTCTTGGCCAATGGGCACAGTGGGGAAATTGATGGCTTGGACATAAATGTTGTAATTGTTCAACAACATATCCGATGCCTTTTTAGCATCGGGGGCGTTACCAATCAACACGGGAACAATGTGCGATGGGTTAGGAATCACGGGGATTCCCATATCGTTCATGTTGTTCTTGACAAAACGAGTGTTTTTCTGTTGGTTGATTCTGTCGGCCATGGTAGAACGTTGGTATCTAATGGCGGCCGACGACCCTGCCATGACGGCTGGGGGTAAACTGGTGGTGAAGATGAAACCGGGAGCATACGATCTAATCCAATCAATCAACGAAGCTTTACCAGTCACGTAACCACCCACGGTACCAAAAGCTTTACCCAAGGTACCTGTGATCATGTCGATTCTGTTCATCACCGTTTGCGAAGGCACAGCGTCGATACCCGATTGCAATTGTTGGGTAAAGTTCAAGTGTTCGGCGACACCGGCACCATGAGGACCGTACATACCCACAGCGTGGACTTCGTCCAAGAAAGTCATCGCGCCATATTTATCGGCCAAGTCGCAAATCTGTTCAATGGGGGCGATCGACCCGCACATTGAGTACACCGATTCGAACGCAATCAACTTGGGAGTTGATTTGGGGTAGCTGGCCAATTTTTCTTCCAAGTCGGCCAAGTCATTGTGCTTGAACACATGTTTTTTGGCTTTGGAGTTTCTAATTCCTTGGATCATGGACGCGTGGTTCAATCCGTCGGAGAAAATGACCAAGTTGGGGATCTTTTGGCCCAATAACGACAACACGGCGTCGTTGGCAACAAAACAACTCGAGAATACCAACGCCGCTTCGTGTTTGTGCAAGCTCGCCAACTCCGACTCCAACTTGATGGCCTGGTTATTGTGGCCGGCAATGTTTCTGGTCCCTCCAGCTCCTGACCCGTATTTATCCAACACCAGTTTCATAATGTCAATGGTTTGTTGGTTTTTCCCCATGCCCAAGTAGTCGTTCGAGCACCAAACTGTCACTTTATCAGCATCGTTTTGGCGGTGCGCTTTGGGGAACTCATTGGCCAAGCGGTTGATGTTGTTGAAGAATCGGTACGACTGGTCTTGTCTTTTCTTGTTCAATTCAAAGTCCAAGAATCCTTGGTAGTCGAACGAGTCGGTAGTGCGCGCCGACAAGTTGAAAAAGTTGTACATGGGCGGCTGGGTAGCGGTGGAGATGGTGGTGGCGTTCTTGGAGTAGTTTTCTGAGAACTGTTTGGTGGGGGTGGTGGTGAAGTTGTTGGTGGTTGACGATTTGATATTGGTGGTGGTGGTAGGCTGGATGTTGCGGGCGGTAGTGGTGGAAAGATGACGACAGGCTCCGACAGTGGAGGCTGCGACAGTGGAGGCTGCGACAGCGGCAGCTGGCGTGGCCTGTTTCCTAGGACAACTGGCTTTGCCAGTTGTCATTGTTGCACTGCTACCACTACTACCTTCGGTAGCGGTACTAGTGATACTAGTTGTGCTCATTGCCCTACCCACATAAGGACATCTCTGAGCTACTTGTTTCACTCCATTCAACTTCAAGTACCCCACACTGGTACTTCTCACAAACGGACACACTTGCAATGATAACTTGGTGAACGATTCCATAAAGAACTTATTATCAAACCAACCGTCGTTCTCCACCAACAAAAATTTTCATTATATAGCGCGTGCGGCTGGAATCAAAAAAACAATTCTTTTCCCTTTGTTTCCCTCGTCTCACCCGACCCACCCACGTCCCCTTCACCTGGCGCTGGCACCGGCTCGTCTGTTTGAGGGGTTTGGCGCTGATTATTTGCGCCCGTAGTCATTGGCTAGAACCAAAAAGAAAAAAAAAAAAAGAAACCGAATGGAATGTAAGAGTGATAGTGTTGAAGTACCAGTAGTACCATAACTACTACTACTACTACTATTACTACTTAATATCTCTTTTACGTGTATATTACATTCTCTTGTGACTGATTCATCCCTGTGAAAAATTAACGTTTCGTCTACGTCTCCGTCGAGTGCGTCGATTGTGGTTTTGTGTCATGAAGACTCAGAAATTGGCTCGGGTAAAGGTCATGTGAGCAGTCATGTGAGCCGATTACGGCACTGTCACTAATTGGGTGAAACCAGTTTCATTATGGTATGTAATCGTAGGTAATTGTTAGTTATTAATAACCCCCTCGTCAAAGTAGCAAAGTCTAGAAACAAAGACAGACCCTGGTGGTGATATAAGAAGTAAGCGAAAGCTTATTATGATGTCATGACCTATTCGGGTAAAATTAATGGTGGGTGAGCAAGTGGGTGTACAATGGGTAAGGTTTAAAAAAATGGTGTGAATGTAGGTCATGAATCATGACTCTAGTTAAAGTTAAGCTTTGGAAAGTTGGGTAGTTGTAGTTGTAGTTGTAGTTGTAGTTGTAGTTGACCTTGGCTCCCTGACTATATGGTTGGCTTTCCCAATGGGGCAAAATGAATGGATTGTGAGTAAATATATTTGGGGGATTACACGTATTGGTAGTGCCGATATTGGAAGTTGTTTATCAAGTGTAAACAACTATAACTGGTTACATGTATCTTGTCTTGGCTCAGGTAAAATGGTTCTTGTGACTTGGGTAAAGGGGTGCCGGAAAACGAGACTAAATTCATGCTGCAATCGACTCTAGTATCGTTTAGTATCACATTTTCAACTCTGGCCGGTTTCAAACAAGATCGACTAAATGGAGCACAGTTTACTAACAGTTTCAACTTTGGCAGTTTATGTTGCTCTTGCATCAGTTGAATCGACTCTAGTACCGTTTACTATCACTTTGGCCGCTTCTGCTGCTCTGGCATCTGCTGGTACTTACATACACATTCTGAACTTACGTGGGCAGCTTCTACTTATCCTGCCTCTGCATGCTGTCTGGTTCTAGTATGAGTCTCAGTACATAAATCATTTTCTTCTACTTCAGCACGTATACGGTGAATTTCTACTAATAATGATCAGCATGTAATGCCAAATAGTACGAAAACCTTGTCTCGAATTTCCCATTCAAAAGCTTAGCGAAAACCGTAGTGAAAACGTCTTTAGTTAGTCATCGTGATTTATGGTAGTAGTGGTGGTGGTGGGTTGTGTTTGAATATGAGCTGTGCTATTGAAATTTGACACCCATAACCTTTATTGAGTGGTGCTGAGTCCAGTTTACTGGACTTTTCCCTGCTTGTGGCGCATCGGCATTCAGCCCAACGGTGATGTTGGCTTAAACATGACATACTGGTAATCTAGACAAGTATTTGTCGTCGGCTAATTTTTATCAATTCCTGGTACTAACCATCGTTCAAACTAGAGCTGATAGACTAGGAGACCATTATGTTCAGTTTATTGGCGATTAACGATGGGGTAAGCAACTATTTCAGATCAAACGCCCTGGCAAACAATGATTACTGGTCCTTGTCGTGAGATGGTTGAGATACGACTGCAATCTTGCTTATACCAATACATTTGTTGGGGTAGCAGAACAATGGATTTTACTTTATACGTGTGGCACTACGGGGTAATTTCAAATCTCAAGATACTCCATCTTCGGGTAGTATAACTTAGTTCTACATGTGCAGCGCAATTTTTGGTGCTACTAGCCCAGGGGCATCACTATAACCAACACCTCCAATCACTCTAATCCTCAGCCCCTAATCACCAACTTACTTGAAACTGATAATCCCAAATGATCGGCATTTATCTGGCGCCTACATTCGCCGTACATGAAATTATGTTGCAAAATTTCTGTGGCTCTTATCAGTGCGTCGCGATCAAAAATGTGTCAAACTGGCTTGACATGTTTGGGTTGGGTTATAAGAAGAATCATACAAAGATGAAGGTTTAGATATATGTGGGTATTTGTCGGTGGTATGTGCTTGTGCTTGTTCTTGTTCTTGTTTGCTTGTCTGGTATCTTGGCTCTCCTAGTAAATGGAAAAACGGGCGAATGTGGCTTATTAGGTGGAAAATAAGAACAATAGCTTCAACCATGAATTCAAATAACCTTTTACTCCATTTGAACGAATGGCTCTAAAAGCAGATTGCGGATAAGAGTCCTTATGATGGGTTGTATTTATACCAACTGTAGTCGTAAGAATGCTACTGTTGTAAGCTTCAATAATGTCTCAAAAGCCAACTGGGGTTGATCCTCTGGAGAAAACCAAAGATGATTTAGTTATCAGCGTCGACCAGGAGTCGGATAAATCGGTGAACTATAATATTGATGATCCGAATAATTATTCCCTCGAGTACGTCGACGAATACAACCCAAGAGGGTTGAGAGTCCCCTCGGATGAGGAGGCGCACAGTTTGCGAAGAGTTCTAGGTCATCTCAAACCAGCCATGTACTCGTTGTTCATTGCTGAGTTTGCTGAACGTGCAAGTTACTATTCGTGTCAAGGTATTTTAACCAATTTTATCCAGCGACCATTACCACCCGGGTCCAAATGGGGTGCTCCCACTTCGTCATCCAGCTCAGAAAACGCCGGTGCCTTGGGCCAGGGTTTACAAACCGCCAACGCATTGACAATCTTGTTGCAATTTTTGGCCTATATCATCCCGCTTTATGGGGGTTATCTCGCCGATACCAAGTTGGGGAAATTGAAAACTATCAGCATTGGTGTGTTCTTTGGATTCATTTCTCATGTGTTGTTCATCATTGCCTCGATTCCGTCGGTGATAACGAATGAAAAGGGAGCGTTGGCGGTTACCATTATTGCCATCGTCACTTTGGCCATGGGTACCGGTTTTATTAAGCCTAACTTGTTGCCGCTTTTGATGGACCAATACCCTCTTAGTCAAGATATGGTCAAAGTATTGCCCTCGGGAGAAAGCGTGATTATTGATCGTCAAAAGTCGTTAGAAAGAATGACATTGATCTTTTACTGGGCTATCAATATCGGCGCATTCATGCAATTGGCAACTTCGTATTGTGCCAGAAGAGTCGGGTATTGGTTAGCCTTTTTCGTGCCAATCGTGGTGTATATGGTTATTCCAGTCGTTTTCTGGTGGCTCAAACGTCGAATTGCCCCGGAAAAGGTGCAGGGGAGTGTTTTAACTAATGCTTGGAAAATACTTCGAGTATCTTTAGGCGGTAATTACCTTGCAAGGGCCAAATCTGGTGAATTCTGGGAATACGCAAGACCAACCAACATGATTGCTCGTGGTCGCACCTATTACAACATGAAGAAAAAGACTCCAATATCTTGGGACGATCAATGGGTTTTGGACATCAAACAAACCATCAATGCTTGTAAAATCTTCGTGTTTTATCCCATATATAATCTCGCAGACAGTGGGATTGGTAGTGTTCAAACGTCTTTGGCTGGTTCAATGACGACGCTGGGTGTTCCAAATGATTTGTTCAATAACTTCAACCCATTGACAATTATCATCTTGATTCCAATTTTGGATTATTTGATCTATCCAGCTTTGAGAAAGCACAATATAGATTTCAAGCCGGTTTACAGGATCTTTCTAGGATTCGTGATAGCAGCATTCTCTAATGTGGCCGGTGCTGTGATTCAGTATCAGGTATACCAAACTTCGCCATGTGGTTCATTTGCAACCACATGCGATGAGCCATCGCCATTATCAGCTTGGAAGATGACTTCGGTGTTCATTCTTGCCGCTGCAAGTGAGTGTTTTGCTATGACAACTGCTTACGAACTAGCATACACTCGTTCCCCACCACACATGAAAGGGCTTGTCATGGCGTTGTTCTTATTTACTACTTCTATCTCAGCAGCTATTTCACAAGCGGTGACTCCTGCCTTGACCGATCCCTATTTGATTTGGCCCCAAGCTGCGATTGCCATCGCATGTTTTGTTTGTGGTGTTTGCTTCTTAATCATATTCAGAAATTTGCACGTTGACATGGATGAAGAAAGAATTGTACGGGAAAAGTATAACGAAGACCAAAAACAGTTAGAAGATAATCATTTAGTCAGCGTAACTTCAGTTCACTCATTAGCTGTTCCAAAATAGGCAAGTTGAATTGAATCATAATTTTAATGTTCCATATTTGTTGATATTAATAAGGTCTCACAATTTCAATTCAGAGTTGTAATCTTTGGTTTCGTAGTCCCAATAAAACGTCAAATAAGATTCAGGTATTTTGCATTGTTTCGAGTAATCAATCTGATTCAATTTCAACTTAACAAACTTGTTGAAATGATCCAACCGACATGAGAAACCAGGACCAGAATCGCAATGTGCCAAAGGAATAATGGCATCGTTGATCATGAATCTAACAAAGTGATCTTTACCACATTTCAACTTCTCTGTATAGATTCTTGCTGCTTGTGGAGCAATAAACGCGTGGACGTAATCGCGATTGAAATTAATGTGATCTGTTGGCAAGTCATGCTTGGGAGTGAAAATGTCTAGAAATGTTAGGTAATGATCAATGTCTGTATCATGTGTAAACGATAGCCATATTTTGTTGTTGCCTGTTTGATCTTCATTCAACAAATGTAGTGACGCATTTACTAACACTGAACCAGCGACCTGCGACCAATCATTTCCTGGACCTGAAGTATAATATTTGATCAAGTCCTTATGATAAGCAAAAGATGCAAATTCGTCAACGTTTATCAAGTCGCAAACTTTGGAATCCCCAGTTACATTGATTTCGTAGGCACAATACTCAAACAAATTGAAAGCGTCAGATTTTGTTATATTAGCGAGCGACAATCGCGAGGCAATAGTGTCCAAGTAATCAGTATTGAAGTTTTCGACAATTTGACTTGATGCATCATCATAAGCAAGACAAGATTTCCAAGGGGTTAGACTGTTAGCCCCCGAAATAGGATCTTCATCGATGATATTGATTTTCGAGAGATCCTTATACGCTTCACCCAAGAACCCTTTTGTGAACGCAACTGCAGATTGGTATACTCTTTTCGAGTTTGAGGTGAATATTGGAAGTGTCGTGTTGTTCGCGTATAAGTTTCCATAGCGCTCCCTAAAGAATTTGCCATGGTTCTCCATGTTTGTTGTACCTGCAAAAGGACCATTTGAGTTGTCAGGAGTGGTTTCTAGAGCAAGGTTGGTATCGTCTTCAACGAAATATCTCCAATCATTCAACCATTCATATTGGTTTTCCCAAACCACGTTGGTGAGTTTGGCATGTAGCTTCTTGTAGATTTTCCCCTTGTCTCTCGTTGGATATCTCTCGCCATGCCGCGATAGCATTTGCACTTGTACTACTTTGCAATTTTCAGGAACACTGGTGGATATTCCCAAGCCAGGATGTTGTATATACGGGCCGGAGCCACCCAAATAATTAATGATGTTGAAGCGCTCAACAGAAGCTTGTTGTGGTGTAGCGACGTCCTGATAGTGAGACTGATCAACTAGTAACAACCCATCTAATAGTCTAGCAATAGATACCATCAAATGAAATTATCGGTGCCAATTCTACAATGTTGTTGCAATCGTGGGTTGCAAAAGTTCAACGTGCGCTGAAATTTAGATTGGCAAATTAACACATTATGTGTTATGAAGTATATGATCTATAAATGCTAAATGCTAGTCAAGCCTACTTCTTGCTTTTTCTTCCAGCTTTCTTTTGTGGTGCTTTTTTAGTTGCCTTGGAAGAATCGGAACTGCCACCAGGTAAAACCAATTTCAATTTATTGACCGTGAACACCCCCATAGTATCGTTTGGTTTTATTGCCTCAATGAACTCTCTTTCCCTGGGCCAATCCAAATCAGTGTCAGAAGAAGTTGGGTCCATTTTGCGATGAGAGAAATAGTTTATACATTCGTTAACCGCTTTACCTTTTTTTCCGTTACCTGGTTGAATCTTGACCTTGTACTTGAATTTGTTGAGTGATGACCAAGGTGCAAATACTGGTACAGCAGCAAGGAATTGATCATCGGTGGCTGGTTTCTCGAGGAACGAATCTAAAATTTCCAAGTAGTTGGTGACACTCGATTCATCTTCGTTTACCTCCTCCATCAAATATTTGAGATACTCACGAGAATCTTGTTTCTTTCTTCTTTGTATCGCTGCTGATTCCTTGTACTTTGCTTGCTCTCTTTCAATTTCCCGTGCCTTGTCATCTTCCTTTTGCTGTTCGATTTGTTTCAATTGTTTCAAGGTTCCTAAGGCATCCATTCTTAATAATCGCTCCTCGTCGTCCTGGTCGGCATACTTGGCAGCAATTTTTTTCATTTTCGCTTTCTTGCCTCTGACTTTCTTAGTATCTTTAGAAACATCCACTGTGCTTTCTTCGTCGAGCTCCGATGATTCTGTTGGCTCAGGAGTTTCCGCTGCTTCTTCCTTCACTTCTTCATCTTTTTCTTCGGTCTCGATATTGTCTGCATCTACCTTCTTTTCCTCATTAGAAACATCACTACTTTCTTTAAACTTCAATTTTTCAATATCCAAGTCTTGTTTCTTCGAATCCATAACAATCTTCAACCCATGTTCCGACTCACGAGCAACTCTTGAAGCTCTATGTTTCTCGCTAGTTTCTGTGTCGGCTAATAGGTAGAAGCCCAAGCCCATTACCAATTGGGCTGGTGGTAGATACGTCTTCTTTGCTTTATAATTGAAAGTACCAGATGCAACCAAAGTATCATCGTAGTCTTTCTTGGAGATCTCGTCGCCTCGCAAAACCCATGCGGATACCACAGCTTTACCATTCCAAGCAGTCGAAGCTGAAATCGAGAACATTCCTGCTTGCATCAACGTAGATGGAGGAACGTCTTCGCCTTTGAATGGGTTCTTTATGAAGACATTCAACGCACCTTCACTATCAGCTGAAACAAAGAAATCGTTATCATTGAAATGTCTGAAATAAATCATATCAATTTGTGAGCTGTCTCGTCCTGCTAAACATAAGTAGCCATCGCTTGAGACAAACCAATAAAACTTCTCAAACCAAAATTTTGGTCGAATCTGTTGCAACACTTCATTCTCTTGCTTCAAGTTTTCTTTCAAGTCTCGGGAAATCTTTTTCTCTGCATTCTTCAAAGCAATGTTTGTACTTTTCTCAACTTTGTGTTGTTTCGTCTCTGCATTCTTTTTGGTATCGAAATACAATCTTGCATTAGCATAAGGGGAAATAGCCAAGTCAATCCAAACTGATACTTTGTTGGGCAGGTTCTTTGCTTTCGTTTTTTCCTTGTTTCTTTCTGAACCGTTTGTTTTTTCATGGTCACTATCGTAGTCTGAATCGATCTCCAGATCTGAGTCAGATTCAGATTCAGATGAAGAAATTTCTGAGTCAGATGATTCAACATCTTGTTCAATGTCCATATCTTGCAATAAGACATTGATTTTATTTCCTTTCAAATTCAATGGCAATCTGATGGATTTCGCTATGTCGTTATTCCTCGTTTGTTCAAGTTTTATGTAACTTTCAATATTCGTCCAATCCATCTGTTGGTCTATCAAAGTTTGTACCATTTCGCAACACGAGCTAACTAAGTCGGCATGGTAGATTATAGTGTCTCCTTTTTTCCGGTTAGCTTCTTGTTGTTGAACCAAGGTTTGAATTTGACGGTCTCTTTCTGTACGAGCATGGTCCAAACGGTCAGCGGCTTGTTGCTTTTGTCTATCAATTCTAACCGCATTTTTGGTAGACTCGATCGTGGAGAAAAAAGTGTCAAGGGTTTTGTTGTACGTAAGGATCGGGGTAAACTTGTAATTCTCCTCATGTTCTTTGTAAGGCTTGAACGGATGAAATTCATCATACAAGAACTCTAAGGTATCCTTATCACCTTCGTCCTCCTTGTTTGGTTTGAAATGAGGGTTCTTCTTCGATATTATATACCCAGTAACCTCTTGATCTTCTTGTGTTAACTGGATATATTCCGACTCTGTTTGATCCAAACCTTTTACAAGTTGCTCGATCTTCTCCGGCTCATCGTCGAAATCTAAACAACTTGCCGAGCCATTGACACCAATATCGATTAAATTCTTCAATATCAAATCCGCAGGCAAGTGGCTCGAGTTTGCAAACAAAAGCTTGTGAATGGAATACACCTTATTTCTCTTTGATTTAGTGTCCTCTAGTTTTTGTTTATGCGTTGTTATCCAATTTTGAATCTCCGATGCCAGGTAGGTTGCACGAGTGTGAGTGAAATTCTCATCAAAGAGCGATTTATCAAACATTTTATACGTCTCATTCACTGCGTACTTATCATTGTCTTCCTTTTCCTGGACCAATCGATTCAATGATAAAATCTTGAAATTGTCATCCAACAAGATGATATTACCAGCAGAGAAAAACTCAAAAACCAAATAATACAACCCATCACTGAACTGTAATACCAATATTCTATCATTCCCTATCTGTTTTATCCCCGACAAACGTCTAGTCTTCAAGTGCTTTCGTAACTTTGTAACGAAATTCGAGGGTGTTTGAGTTATTGGAAGATCAAAGTCAGTCAAATGAACTCGATGTCCACATTCTACCACTACCATTTTCTTCGAGTCTGGTATTGAGAATTTCAATACGTATTGTCTAGTTGAGTTGGCGGCATTGTAGATATTCTGTAATCGATAACTCTGTAAGTTCTGCTTCAATTCTGAAGTCAAAATGTGCAAATCCAACCCTGTAATCCGTTGCTGAGTATAGTTAGTACCAAGTAGCTGAATCGTATCCTCTTCTTTCTTGAAATACACACCTTCATGTTAGTGTTATAATTTGAATAAATTTGAAATGTGTAGAATCAACCTTTTCAAGACTCATTTTCATCGCACGAGTTGATTGCTGACGATTTTGAGCAAAGCTACTAAGAATTGCTGATAAACCAGATAATTAAGAGGGTTATGACAGAGTTGGACGTTCAGTTGAAACCGTTGATTGACGCTATACTTGAGGGAAAGAAGGTGACGTTCTTTCAGGGCGCTGGGATCTCCACAAGTGCTGGTATTCCCGATTTCAGATCTCCCCATACTGGGCTTTACGCTAACTTATCCAAGTTCAATTTGCCATATCCAGAGGCAGTGTTTGATATTGACTATTTCAAGAAGAAGCCAAATGCGTTTTACATGTTGGCTCATGAGTTGTACCCTGGTAAGTTCGAACCCACGAAATACCATTACATGTTGAAATTATTACAAAATCGAAATCAGATACAGAGAATATACACGCAGAATATTGATACACTCGAGAGGATTGTCGGGATAGAACCTGAGTTGATCGTGGAAGCACACGGGTCGTTTGCGTCGAATCATTGTATCAAATGCCATCATGAAATGTCAGTCGAGTTGATTAAGCAACACATGGCCAAGAAACATAGTGCCGATGGCATTCCACGGTGTGGTAAGTGCCAGGGTTTGGTGAAACCGGACATTACATTTTTTGGCGAAGGCTTACCTCCTCGATTTTTTGATTTGTGGGACGAAGATTGTGAGCAGGTCGAAGTCGCCATTGTCGCCGGGACCTCTCTTGCGGTGTATCCATTTGCCAGTTTACCAGCGGAAGTAGAGTTGTCAGCCTTGCGTGTATTGATCAACCAGGAAAGGGCAGGTGATTTCACGAGAAAGTCAGATATTGTTGTGCTTGATGATTGCGATAAAATCGCCGAGAAGATTGTTAGCTTGCTAGGTTGGGAGCACGAGTTTGACTTGATAATGCAAAGCCATAAAGAGAAGATGAGAAACAAGGATATCAACAACGCAAGTGAAACCCTTGCAAAAGTCAAACTTGAAGACAAGGTCACACCTGGAAAGGACAAAGAAAAAGAGGTACATTTAGACGCAGAGGAGAAGGCTCAAGATGTAGCTGCCAAAGTGGGAGAAGCCGTGGACGAAGCAGAAACCGAAAGTGAAACTAATACTGAAACAAATACCGGCAATCAATCGCACGAATCGAAAGATACCCTACCTACTACTAAAGACGAACAAGACGATAAGATTACCCAACTCAACAAACAGATTGCTGGTTTTGAAATCACCTCCAACAAAGACGAAATATTATGAAGCGGTTTGTGAGTACCAGAAAAATGCGATTTGGCAGCCAGACGAATTTTACCACATTCAACATTCAACCATGAATAATCTGAGCACCAGCCATCATCAATCGAGGTATGAGACATCTAATGTGTCCAGGTATGCTAATCCAGATAACGACAAGGTATTGGTCTCAATTTGCTGCGCAAAGGGTGCAAGTACGCGAGTGGGTTTGAGTGTTCTCAACTTGTCAACTTCGTCGTTGATCTTGGACGAGTATATAGATTCACAGGCTTTTTCACGTACTATACACATGATAAGCATCCACAATCCATGTGAGGTGTTGATTCCGATTGGATTGATTCAGGATAAGTTGGGGATTGTGCTTGAATCCAGTTTGCGTGGTGGTTTGGTCACTGGGGTAAAGTCAAGATACTTTGATGCCAACGAAGGCTTGAGCTATCTCAGACTCTACTCGATACACAAGTTGGATTGTGTTTACGAGGATAAGAAGCTTGCTGTGATTGCAGGTTCGACCTGTATCAAGTACATGCTTGATTCGACCAGGCACCAAGAGTCATTCCAAAAGTTGAGAACTAAATTCGAAACTTGTGACAGCTTCATGTTGATAGATACCAGAAGCATAAACCAGTTGGAATTGGTGGAAAATGTTGTTCACGGCAGTGGCGGGACTTCGTTGTTCAAGGTGATGAACACTTGCACGACGAAAATGGGACAAAAGTTATTGAGAAGTAATATCTTACAACCCTTGACAGATAGCAGTTGTATTGAATCACGCTTGCAAGCAGTACAGGAGTTAAAAGTATCGAATTTGTTGCTGGAAATACGCAACTTGATCAAACAGTACCTGAATTTGGATAGACTATTCAATACCTTGTTAGTTGCGGACGGAATAGTACCGGAAGAAAAGATCAACAACGTGTTGATGTTGAAAGATACGATCGAGATAACTCGACAACTACCACGATTACTAACTCCGTTCAATTCGGCAATCATCAGCCAAATACGGGATATCTGCGCGAATTCTCAAATGGAAAATGTGAGCAACTTGATTAATGAGTTCATCAATCTGGATTGTCAGCGTGCCACTGGTTCTTTGAATTTGAAGAATCAGAAGGCTTATGCAGTGAAAGAAGGTAAAAATGGATTGCTAGATATATCTCGTCAGATTTACAAATCAATTTACGATAGCATTCTTACAATGGTTGATTCGCTTGCATTTGACTATAACATGAATCTTTCTTATCACTTTGATGCTTCAAGAGGGTTTTACTTAAAAGTAAAGTCTACCTCAATGGATTTACCACCGATTTTTGTGAACAAGATCAAAAAACGGAACTTCATCGAATGCAATACGGTTGAAATGATGAAATACAACTCGAGATTTACTGAGATTATGAACGAAATTGTTCACTTGAGTGATCAGAGCATAGGTGAGTTATACTGTATGCTTGCAGAATACGCGTCCCAGCTTTTCATGGTCTCGGAGGCGATTGGAGTGTTGGATTTGCTTTGCTGTTTTGCTACTAATGCCTTGAATGCTCCCAATATCTACATAATGCCACGATTTACAGGGCATTTGCGATTGAAAGCATCAAGACACGTTCTTTTGGAGTCATTGATGCAAGACAGATTGGTTTCTAATGATTACACTTCTGACCTGGAGAGCTCTAGGTTACAGTTGGTGGTTGGGGCTAACATGAGTGGGAAATCGGTCTATTTGCGTCAGATTTGTTATCTTGTTATCATGGCACAGGTTGGTTCATTTGTACCCGCTGAATATGCAACTTTGCCAGTGTTCAAGAAACTACATACGAGAATTGGCTCAGATAACGAGGATTACACAATTTCGCTGTTTTCTCAGGAGATGACTGATATTGCTTACATTTTAAATGAAGTCAATGACGACACGCTTATAATAATTGACGAACTAGGAAGAGGATCAAGCTTGACTGATGGCTTCGCCATCTCGCTTGCCATATCTGAACACCTTTTCAAAACCAAGGCTAGGATATTTATGTCCACTCATTTCCATAATTTAGCTCAAATCCTTGAGAACAAACGGGGAGTTCTTGTTTCGCATATGCAAGTAGAAGTGAATGACGATAAACTCGAGATGCGTTATAAGATTAGCAAGGGTCAGGAAGTCATAGCAGGTTATGGTATCAAGTATGCAGAAAGAACCGGTTTGTTGCCTCGTTCGTTGATTGAGGATGCCAAATCGATCTCTCGTGACTTGCGAAGTCTCAATCAACACCGACAAGAATCACTTCGCGATCAGCTAGCACAATCTAGAAAACAACGCTTGGCGTTCGATCTATTTGCGGCATTGAAGGCTGCTAGAGATGCCATCGGAACTGTTGAAAACTCGCAACTTGTCAAAGCATTGAGAGAAATGCAAACTAAGTATGTTGAAGAATTGAAAGAAACTTGACTCGTTTCGTCTCATTTCTTCTGATATAATCTATAGAAGAATCGCATGTTCTCCAATTTCATAGGGTAGTGAATTTCATTCTCATTGATTCTGTACCAACAACTATCATTCTCACTAACGACTTCCCAAGCACCATCATACTCGTCCTTTTTGCCTAGCAAGATCATATCGATCAAATACTGAACTGGGAACTGCTTGGTACCTATGGTTATGTTCGAGAACGAACCGGCTGACTCTGCAATTAGCAAGTAACTCCCCGACTTACAGGCTGAGTTCAACATTTGCAAAAACTGCACCGTTTCTTTCCTCTTCTCTGTAAACAACTCGTTAGTGGTGAAAAGGATTGTGATCAAGTCCAATGTCGAGTAATTAATGGTGTTACTCGGTATCAAGACATCTTCCTGAATGAATTTAGTATTGAACTTGCTTGCATCGTACACCCAATTTGACTTGATGTACGTGGTTAACTTCGACACCACTGCCGACCAATCGGCAATATCGACTAAATTCACTTCAATGTTTGACGGCGAGGATGGGTTGTATTCTTTGGCACGACAAAACACTGACGCCAAACCCACCAACTCGCCCGCCGCGCCTCCACCAACACACAACACCCTCGAAGTTCGCTTCAGATCCTCAAACAAATGCCTAATTGGCAACGACGAGAACAATGACGAGTACGCCAAACTTCGCGATGGTGTCCATCGCGACACATACGCAAACCGTTTATCGTCGGAATTGAAGGCGCCAATGTAGTCCCGATTGTACAAGTCGCCCTTGACCACCTGGATCTGTTGTTGTAAGTGCTCCAGCTCGAGTATATACTTGAAACACTCTTCAAAGATCCAGATCAAGCGTTTGGGTTCCAAGGCAAAATCGGTGGTGAATGGGAGATTGTTTTGCTCCTCGAAATCATCGCCGCCAGACTTGCTCGGCCTGCTCTTGCGCTCCTGAAACTTGGTAACTCTTCTACTCATCAAACACTGTTCTCTACTGCTCCAACAACTCCTGGTAGTGGCCCCAGTTGAACGCTGGGACGAGATGGGGTGCCGGGTAAACTTGCGTCTGCAGGAGAATCCATCGCTGGTATAAAACAACGCAAAAAAAACTTGGTGAATTGTTTTCTTCACCAACAATCTGTGTTGCAATGGTCCCTCACGGACGGCTGGGCTTCCTTCGGGAGTATAGTTGTTTGTGTAGTGGAGCTTTGCAGCAGTTCGGCGCTTGTGAAGCAAGTAGTGTGTTCATTTGTCTCGTTGGGCGTGCAACGGTTAAGCAATTAACAGCCATCGATGCTGTTATAAAGTTGGCAAACAGTGCTGGTCCTGCTTCGGCGGTTGAGCAGTATTTGTTGAAGACAAGGTGTCGGTGGTGTTGCGTGGGCATCGATCATGAGTAGTCCACTTGGGATTACTACAGAGTAGCTCCGTCGACAGATTGGAGAACAATCAAATCGGTTTCGAACTCTCACTGCCATGGATTCAATCCACAGCAGTGATTGTAGTTCAACCACTAGGTTTGGTGCAACATATTCCTGTACTCTGCGCAGGTCTTAATGGCCGGTAACGATTTGAGTAAAACCATGTTGCTAACATTTGTAGATACCCATACCATGTAATTCCATAGGTCTAGGTAAAGTATTCGTAAAGAACCTTCAAACTTTTATGTGGGTGATAACATTTTTGGCGTAGAGTCTCGCGCGATTCACATTTTGATGATTGGCAAAATGGCGGTAGAATCAAACTACTTGTGGAAACAGCGATTGTTTGATTGAATAACTTGTTGTATACCAGCCTCAATCACTTATAACCTTCTAATACATTAGTGTCACTGCCACTTTGTATCAAAAGCTCGTGAAATTTGTGTTAATTTATTGATTCTGTTTGATTGCCATACCAAGTGGGATGAACTCGATTCATCGACAAGGGACGAGCGACTCCAATGAATCTGTCCATTCGCATCCACGCATGCCGTCAAAGACAAAGTTTGGCAGCAAGTCCAGCATTGGCGCTTTGCCAAGTCTACCACACACTTTAGCAAGTCCCACATTTGACGAGTACGAACTGGAAGAGCACGATTCGATTGAGAACACCAGCTACGTCGAGTTTGACTTGAGTTCGCCTAGGAAGAGTGGCTCCAACGATAGTGTCACCCAGAGGTTCATTTCGAGTCGAAGTGGGTTGTCGAGTCCTCTCAAAGAGCAATATACCATAGATTCAATCGACACAACATCAACCCCTTACGTTGAGTTCAACTTTGGAGGGAAACCTAGTACCAAGTCGCCGCCAGCTCCATCGGATACCACGGTAGATGATGTGAAGTTGGACGCAATCCAATCGGAAATTGAATTGGAAGACGAAGCAGCGGAGTTGAAGTCGCCGCCATTGGTAGAGGGCGAAGATGACTTCTTCAATAACAACAACTGGAAGAATATGAGAACTTTCACAGAAGTGGATTATTACAATGAAAAAGGGGAGTTGGAGTTCAAAACGCACCAAGTCGACTCTTTCGAAAATAGAATGAATACTCAGGGTTATACCAAAATCGATACCGAAGAACAGGTGACGAAATACGCCAATCTAGACAAGAAAACTGATTTTCTATTCAAGGTCTCTGATGAAAACTACAAAACCAAAAAGCAAGCCGATTACGATCAAGACGATTTGGACTACGAACACGAATCGGACTACGATCATGAAGACAATTTGGACTCGCAGGACACATTAAAGTCAACGAAAGAAATGTTAACTGAATCGCAACGATTTGCTTATGTGGGCTTGACAAAATTGATCACAGTGGAAATGGCAACCAATTTGGCGAAATTGAAATTCGAAACCTCGAGCAGGATAGCTAAAAAACTAAGCATGGGTCAACGTAATTTCTCCAATTGGACCATGTATATCATGTCGAAGTTGTATGATCATATGGAATTGGACTCTCGAGAAAACGACATGATCGAGTGTTTAAGTAAGCATGGTGTCGAGGTACAAGACCTATCTTCTAGTTTACTCGACAAAAGTATATCTCAACACAAGCTAGAGTATGATGTTTCGTGGGTCATAATATGCGATTTGTTTCTACTACTATTGAGTGATGGTTATTACGATGCCAGATCGCGAACATTACTCGTAAATTTTGCAGACATCATCGGGATCTCGAACTTGGAAGTGCTTCAATTTGAGAGAAGATTGATCGATAGTTTAGAAATCGAAACTAAGGATAAAACTATTGAGAGTGATGACACGAAATTGACTGATCGGAACTTCATAGAAAGACAAATCAAGAAGAACAGGAAGAAAAGGCTCGCTTACATTGGTTTAGCAACCTTAGGTGGAGGGTTGGCGATAGGTCTTTCTGCCGGGTTGCTTGCTCCTGTAATTGGTGCTGGTATTGCTGCTGGTTTGACCACGGTTGGTATCACAGGTACGACTGGTTTTTTGGCGGGTGTGGGTGGAAGTGCCATTATTACCACAACCGGTGTTGCTCTTGGTGCCAAAGTGGGAAGCAAAGCGGGTACAAGAAGAGCTGGCGACGTTCATACTTTTGAGTTGAAACCTTTGCATAATAATAAAAGAACAAACTTGATCATAACAGTGTCTGGGTGGATGAATGGTGATATGGATGATGTTAGATTACCTTTTTCCACAGTCGATCCTGTCATGGGTGATATGTTCTCGTTGTTGTGGGAACCAGAAATGTTGCGATCAATGGGTCAGACTATCACAATTTTGGCGAGTGAAGCTTTGAGTACGTCAATCCAACAGATATTGGGTGCCACTATCCTAACTGCGTTGATGTCGGCGATTCAGTTACCTATGGCGTTATCGAAATTGTCTTACCTCATTGATAATCCCTGGAACGTCTCCCTTGATCGTGCTTGGAAAGCTGGTATTATCTTGGCAGAGACCATCATTGCTGGGAATGTTGGTGTGAGACCTATAACCTTGATTGGATTTTCGCTAGGAAGTCGCTTGATTTATTCGTGTTTGAACGAATTGGCTAAACGTGGTGGTTATGGGTTGATCGAGAACGTTATTTTACTTGGAAATCCTATAGCCATCAAAACCGACCAAATTGCATTGGCCAGGTCTATTGTCAGCGGTAGATTTATCAATGGATATTCCACTAATGATTGGATTCTCGGATATTTGTTCAGAGCCACTAGTGGTGGACTTTCTCGAATTGCTGGTTTAGCACCTATTGAAGGTTTTGATATTGAGAATGTTGACTGCACGAACCTCATTGAGGGCCATATGGGTTATAGAACGGCAATGCCCAAGATTATGAAAATTCTTGGGTGGGAAGTGTTGAGCGAAGAGTTCGTGGAAATCGAAGAACCAGATCTCGAACAAAAGGAAAGACAAAGGAAATTGTTGTCTGAGTTTGACGAAGCAAGAGCCAAGATGAAGGAGGAAGCTGAAGAAAGTGAAAGTAGAAAGAAGACTTGGAAAGACTGGTTCAAGCCCAAGAACAAAGATTGGTGGGAAATCAGAGAAAACACAAGCGAAAACGATCCAACTAAACAAGACACTGAGCAGGATATTCAGGAATATATGGTTGAGCCCATCTTTGACGTTAGCGCCATTGAAAACGAGATCAAAGAAATCGAAAAAGTCGCAGACAAAGACCCGGCAGAATTGGAAGAAGTCCGTCAAGACAAAGATGAACCTTTGAACCTTCCTCTCAACGAAGACATGGAGGACAGTACGCCAGGAATCAAATAGAACCATGTATACCGTAAGCATTATATCAACAATGGTAGTGACAAATTTCAGTTTGGTCGTCGCACGCAGATGCGAAATTTTTCAACATTTGAGTCAGAGTGTGTTGGTAGAAATAGCGACAATACCTATCTAACATGCCTACTATCCCGGTTGATAAAGCTGATCTTTACAAGCTATTAGGTAGAGAATATACTACTGAGGAATTTGATGAGTTGTGTTTCGATTTTGGTATAGAATTAGACGAAGACACCACCGATGAATGCACTGGAGATGAGAGACCACAATTGAAAATTGAAGTGCCTGCCAACAGATACGACATGTTGTGTATTGAGGGTATTGCTCAAGCATTGAACGAATTTTTGGGAACAGCTTCTGCCGCCAAATTCACTTTGGAACCTGAAGTGCCAGAAGTTACATTGACTATCAAAGAATCAACTTTGGGTATCAGGCAATATGCTGCGGGTGCAATTTTGAGAAACATTGAATTCGACGAACGTAGGTACGAGTCATTCATCGGATTACAGGAGAAACTACACGCCAACTTGTGCAGAGGTAGAACATTAGTGGCGATCGGTACTCATGATTTAGATACATTGACGCCACCATTCACTTACGAGGGTTTACCACCAAATGAAGTCAAGTTTGCCCCCTTGAATCAGACTAAAGAGATGAACGGTCCAGAATTAATGGAATTTTATGAAAAGGACAAGAACTTGGGTAAATACTTACCAATCATCAGAGACTCATCCGTGTACCCCGTCATCTTAGACGCTGAAAGAAGAGTTGCATCCATGCCTCCAATCATCAACTCCAACCATTCTAAAATCACTTTGGACACCAAGAACGTCTTTATTGATGTTACTGGTACCGATAGAACCAAAACCGAGATTGTGGTGAACACCATGGTTGCCATGTTTGCTAGTTATTGTAAAGTGCCATTTCAAATTGAACCAGTCAAAGTCATAAGTGAGCACAACAACCAAACCAGAGTTGTACCAAACATCACTCCAAGATTGGCTCAGGCCGAGATCTCTTATATCAACTCTTGTGTGGGGTTGGACTACTCGGGTGAACATATTTCGAAGTTGTTGAAGAAAATGAGTTTGAATGCCAAACCCTCGAAAGAGGCTGACTTATTAGACGTCGAGATTCCAATCACCAGATCCGATATCTTGCACCAATGTGACATCATGGAAGATGTTGCGATTGCTTATGGTTACAACAACTTGAAAAAGACCAGACCACAAGGAGATTCATTAGTCGCAGCTCCATTACCTGTTAATAAAGTCGCTGACATCATCAGAATAGCGTCTTCGCAATCAGGATATTCCGAAGTCATGCCATTGACTTTGAGTTCTCACGATGAAAACTTCAAGTTCTTACGAACTGTCGACGACAACACCAAAGCCGTTAAATTGGCTAATCCCAAAACCATTGAATACCAAGTAGTCAGAACCACATTGATACCGGGAATTTTGAAGACCATCAAAGAGAACAGAAAACATTCATTACCAATCCGGGTCTTTGAATGTGGTGATATAGTGTTGAAAAACCCAGAATTGGAACGTGGAGCGTTCAACCAAAGAAACTGGGCTGCTATCTATGCTGGTAAAACTTCCGGATTTGAGTTGGTTCAAGGTTTATTGGGTAAAATCATGCAAACATTGAGAACTAAATGGCTCGAGAAGCCCGCTGAGCAATTAGGTCGTGGGTACTGGATTGAACAAGATGACGCCAACCCCACTTTCTTCCCAGGTCGTGGTGCCAAAGTATACTTCAGATCCGACGAAGGAGTTGATGCACAAGTCGTTGGGGCCATTGGTGTTTTACACCCAGAAGTGTTGAACTCGTTCGAAATCCCATTTGCTGCCTCGTCGGTCGAGATCAATGTTGAAGTGTTCTTGTAATGCATACAAAACATTTGTAACTATAGATAGATGTCATAATTAATATAATGATAAAGTATACAATTCAGATAAATTGGATTTTATTTCCACAAACTATTTGGCACTGTGTAGTTGGCGACGGATCATTTTTGTGGTCCCATAATATTCACAGAGTGGCAATTGCACGTTGCAGGATGAATGTCAGACATTACCTTCACAGGTGAACTCACGAATATTCAAATGAGCCAAACTGGATGTTGTTTTTTTGAACTGTCTTTATGAATCGCTCGCCATGAGGCTCGAAATGAGATTTATTTTATTCCAGGTAACTATAGCTTTCTCTTTGACTCGTAGATACAAATATATGCTGACTCAACGTTATGTTCAACAAAGACAATAAGTCATACAGTAAAGAGTCAAAAACCCATCATATTTGTAAAGTTGAACATTTTGACTAATTTTGCGAGTGGCTGCAAATTGAGAACAATCGAGAATGAACTAAGTGATTTATTAAGATATGAGTAAAGATGTATGGATACAATGTCGTTTTTGTCCTACAACTTCAGCTTACCATACTACTACGAGAACCCGCTGAATAACCACGGTGTTTATGTTTTGGTTAGATATTCACATTTGTGTCACCTTGTAGATGATTGGGTACACATATACCAACGGGGAATACAATACTCAAAGCTACTGAGAAGAAAAATGGCCGAGAGTTGTTTCAATAAACGTTTAGCACGACGGTACGCTTGACACATGTGTCAAGTATGCCACTTGAGACATCGGCCCTTTTTGATTTATTATGTCAAAACTGACATTATCAACTTTGAAGCATTCGTTAACGCCAACCAAACGAAAACAACATTGATGGAAATCTCTCCGTAATATATAGGTTTCAACCAAACCAATCCAACGACAGCGCGTAATGGTACACCGATAACGTATATGAACAATCAAGGGAACTGTAATTTCTTATTCCACACAGTATTATTGCTCGATTCAATCACGCCAGGTTTTATGTATAGTAGCAGGTGCAATCAACATCATTAAGCACAACACAGAGGGAACAAACTTGACCCAACTAGTCAAAGTTTCTTTTGATTACAGAATTGGAAAACATATAACCCAAACCAGAAATGGTAATTGACTTCAGACATGTCCGCGGGAATGGATGACTCTCTCGTTTCAAAGCATTGATATTACGAGAGGTTGAGGTTTAAGCCAACACCCTGTCTTTTGGTATTATCAGGGCTTATGAGTTGTCGACGACGTAAATCAGTATCCCACGCTTTTTATCATATTGAACTTTTTAAAGTAACCCATTGGATGCTTCTCCCTTATAAAAGTGCTAGTATAGTATAAGGAATAGAAACTCAGTTGCATCAAAGATCCATCACCGAGTAAATCATACCATCGATGGCATCCGACTTCGATATAGACCAAAAATGTACCGAAAACATCAAAATGAATTGGTTCGTTAGTCTAGGAAATTTGTTAAAAATCACATCAACTGAAAACAACACTAAGTTTGTTAGCAAGCTTAATAATTGATACGCAATATTCACACACAGCTTACGATGCCAAGTCTTACCTTTTTCAGTATTGTTCTTGCACCATTCGAATTCAACGCCTGCGATAAAACTGGTACGATCGATGAACCATTGTTTGAATTGCAAAACTACATATTCCAGGCGTTCAACGGCGTTCGGCAAAAAGGCAGTAGATGGTGCGATTTCAACAACTTAGGGGTAGTTTGGTTTTGTTTTTACCGATTATACCTTCAAGACAACAAGAATGCCGTGGAAAACAAATTTACTCAACTTACATTTACGAATGGCCATCGTAAATAAACAGCTGTTACATTTTCCTCACCCCATTCACCAAGAATATCGTTGAAGAAATTTGTAAGTAGGAAAATCAACGTAGTATGTTTCAATCTGGTAATACCTGATTTCATGTGATGCACTGGCAGAGTTTTAATTGCACATGCCATTGAGTTCCAAGGTCTCTAAATTTGACCGACCTTAGCGCGCTAAAAATAGGACTCAATTCAACATGCCATTACCAATCGCACGATCTGTAGACCATTTGCAATCAGACGCCTCAAACTTTATTGTTGGAAAACATTCTCAGTTGCATCTGGCGAGCACCGAAACCAGGTTGATACCAACCTATCATCAGCGCTACAACTGTTCAACACCTCATCGCGGTTGTCGGGTATAACCACCACTGCAGATACCCGATGAGCAGCGATCTCTTTTTTCCGCTAACGGTGATTTTATTTTCCGGCTCCCATCGAATCGGAGCCATGATTTCGGTGCATCAAAATAATCTTTAACTGGTGAAAATATCATGGCTGTAGGCCAAGACGGTGGTAAAAAGACCTG
Organism: Suzukiozyma glaebosa; assembly: GCA_030564305.1. NCBI lineage: Eukaryota > Fungi > Ascomycota > Pichiomycetes > Serinales > Debaryomycetaceae > Suzukiozyma > Suzukiozyma glaebosa. The sequence goes on along the minus strand of JAJLUT010000026.1, from coordinate 28,457 downwards.
TGGTTAGGATTTATGGCCGTGGGTTGTCGGCTCAAATCAATTAGTAGTGTAGACTGTTTGCAATTGCAGTAGATTTGGGCGATCCAAGTACACCTGGCAGCGCAATTGCTGTCAACACGGACCGACACAACAATTAACGCAAGAACAATGCCTAATCGAGGCAAGAACAATCAACAATCAGGAAGGACTTAACCGAGTGGTAGAACAATATGGTAAAATTGAAGTTTACTTTCGAGGCAAATAATTAACAAGTGCCTGGTAAACCCATAGATCATAAGGCTCCGGGCTTAGTCTCCACCAGTTGCATCTCCTTCTAGCTTTCCCATTCACTTGATTTACGGCCATCGCATTAGATTTTTGCGCACGATGCGCAAATGTCTCAACGGTGCAATGGAGTTTAGCAGCATATTCTGGATCAAGTGAAACATATTGCTCACACCATTGGTACGCTGCCGATGCGATGTCGATGGCTTACCTCCCGGCTTAGGTTGAATAATGGTCACGCTGAGCATTGTGGCTAATAAACTTCTCTAAATCTGACTAAAAGCTCGCTAAAATACATCAATCTCAAAGTCAAGATACAGCGTCATTCAAAGGTGAAGCGTGGAATTGATGATAGACCAATTGTTAATGACCATTGAAATATTTCCTCATCACGCCTTCAATTTGTTCCATGGGCTACTCTGTACCGGTATTTACCGCTGTACATGAGATAGATTTCTGCTTCACTTCGTTAGGACCAGATCCGATGTTGTTAATGCACAAACAACAGTCAACTCTGTAGGGAACATGATGACAATTACCAATGAAACTAGTACAAGCATATCGTCGCCGACCAGTTTACCGTTTTCAGCCAAGATGTGTACCATGATTCAATACTTGTAAAATATAATATATTTTCCCGATAATTTTCTCACGGTTTTATGGGTCTATTGGGTGCAAAATTTTCGGTATATATACTGCCAAAACTGGTTAGTTTCACCAAGCAAATGCTTTTACTTATCTTGCTATTGACAGTAGCCCATGGTCAGTTGATCACGGGCGTTTTCAACAAATTAGATAGTTTGGTGTACTCAAAAGCCGCCAACTACTACTCACAGGCCCCATCCAACCCCAGTTGGATTGCATCCTTGAACTGGGCTTTCGACGGAGCCAATGTGAAGTCGGGGGACACTTTCACCTTGAACATGCCGTGTGTGTTCAAGTTTACCACCAATGACGAAACTGTAAATTTGGTGGTCGGTTCAACGGCGTATGCCAGCTGTAAATTCGTTCCAGGAGAATTGATTGTCCCTTACTCCAAATTGGATTGTGTGATATTGCCTAGTGTCAAAACCAACGCCAAATATAGCGGTACAATTAAAGTCCCAGTCACTTTCAACACTGGAGGAAGCAGTAACCCCAACGACATTGCATGTGCGTCAATGTTCTCGAATGGAGTAAACTCGGTGAAGAATGTCGTGAGCTTTGCCGATGGAGACAAAGTGTTGAGTGCAACCGCCGCTTTCGAGGGAGGTCAGTTGTACGCTGATGACCCATCTGAAATTGTTTATCGTAATCGTCTCGTACCATCCCTCAACAAACAACAACATTATTTGTTAGCCGGAGATTGTCCTCGTGGGTACACTTCAGGAACTCTTGGGTTGACTATCAGCACCGGCGTCGACTGCGCAGCAGCTAAACAAGCCATCACAAACCAATTGAATTCGTGGTATGCGCCATTGTCTAGTATCGCCACGAACTTCCAGTTCTCATGTAGTGGGAATACTTTCACCGTGAACTACGAAAATATCCCTGCTGGCTACCGTCCTTTCATCTCGACATTGACTTCCCCCAGAACCGGAGCTAGTGTCTCGGTCACCTACACCAACACTTACAAGTGCTCAGGATCTTCCAAGAGTGTTAACAATAACAAAAGCATGAGCTGGGGAACTTATGTGAACACTGGGACCGACAGTAACGGGGTAGCAGCAGAAGTGATTGTTGTCACTTCTACCTACGCTGAGTCAACCACTGGTGTCACGACTTTAGCTTTTAGCTCAGCCGGGACCAAGACAATTGTGGTTCAGGTTCCAACTCCTGTTGTCACTGTCACAAGCACCTGGGACCAACTGAGCTCTAAAACAACCACCTTGCCAGTTACGATTGGAGGAACTGAGACCGTGTTGATTCAAGTACCAACTCCTGTGACAACTGTGACGTCAACCTGGGACCAATTGACATCCGCACTTACAACCTTGCCATTCACTACGGGTGGTACTAAAACAGTTGTTGTTCAGGTACCAACCCCGCTTGTCACCATCACCAGAACTTGGGAAGAATCTACTTCGGGTGTGTCAACATTGCCATTCACTGTTGGTGGTACAAAGACTATTGAAATCTTGGTACCAACTCCACTTGTCACCGTCACCAAAACTTGGGATGAGTCTACTTCGGGTATTTCAACATTGCCATTCACTGTTGGTGGTACAAAGACTATCGAGATATTGGTTCCAACTCCATTAGAAACTATCACCAGAACTTGGGATGAGTCCACGTCGGGTGTGTCAACATTGCCATTCACAGTCAGTGGTACAAAGACTATCGAGATTTTGGTTCCAACTCCATTAGAAACTATCACCAGAACTTGGGATGAGTCCACGTCGGGTGTGACAACATTGCCATTCACTGTCGGTGGTACAAAGACTATTGAAATCTTGGTACCAACTCCGCTTGTCACCGTCACCAGAACTTGGGATGAATCTACTTCGGGTATTTCAACATTGCCATTCACTGTCGGTGGTACAAAGACTATTGAGATTTTGGTTCCAACTCCATTAGAAACTATCACCAGAACTTGGAATGG
>JAJLUT010000026.1:0-25442 GCA_030564305.1 Suzukiozyma glaebosa | reverse complement strand
ATCACCAGAACTTGGAATGGTTCTAGTTCTGACATGACAACATTGCCATTCACTGTCGGTGGTACAAAGACTATTGAAATCTTGGTACCAACTCCGCTTGTCACCGTCACCAGAACTTGGGATGAATCTACTTCGGGTATTTCAACATTGCCATTCACTGTCGGTGGTACAAAGACTATTGAGATTTTGGTTCCAACTCCATTAGAAACTATCACCAGAACTTGGAATGGTTCTAGTTCTGACATGACAACATTGCCATTCACTGTCGGTGGTACAAAGACTATCGAGATTTTGGTTCCAACTCCGCTTGTCACCATCACCAGAACTTGGGATGAATCCACGTCCGGTGTGTCAACATTGCCGTTCACTGTTGGTGGTACAAAAACTATTGAGATATTGGTACCAACTCCATTAGAAACTATCACCAGAACTTGGGATGAATCTACTTCGGGTGTGTCAACATTGCCATTCACTGTCGGTGGTACAAAGACTATTGAAATATTAGTACCAACTCCATATGAATCAAATTTAGATACTTCAACGTTATCATCCAAAGGTGCAGATTTCAAGACTGTTGAAATTGTGGTCTCATCATCGGTTACTATGACTTCTAGTAGCAGCAGTCTCGATTATTGGAATAGTTCTGCTTCTCTGTCATTTGAGAGCAATAGCTCAAGCATACCAACGAGCACGCTTGTTGCTCACAAACCCGGAGGAGAAGACGAACCAATAGCTATTTCGTCATCTATGGAATCGACATTCGCAAACTCAACGACAGAGTCATCAACATCGATAGAATCATCATTGTTGACTCAATCGGCATCATCAGTTGAAACTTTACTGATTGCTTCCTCAGCTTCACCAAGTGCTTCAGTATATGCTACATCTCCTTCATCGTCATCCGTGGGTTCGATGATATCAACAGAGCTTCCACCAAATAATAGCTCGTCATCAGCGGATAACGTCTCTTCAACACTCACCACTATTGCTGGTGTCTTTACATCTGCAGTTGAGTCAGCATCAAATCATGATACCAATTCTGAGATCAATTTGTCATCCACCCCTGAATCAGTCCAATCTTCATCATCAATGACATCAACAATCAGTTCAGCATTGCAAAGTGATTCGACTTATGTTGAATCCTCCGCTGTTTCTGTTGTTCCAACATCAGCGGATTTTGGTTCGATTGTTTACTCGTCGTCGGCTAATGATACTCAAGACTCATCGCTTACCACTATTGCAGGTGTGTTCACCTCAACTATTGAGTCAATATCATCTCGCGATTTCCCTTCCGATAAAAAGTCGTCATCCATTCTTGAGTTATCATCATCAACTGCATCGCCTTCAATTCAACCCACAAACACAACCTCAACTTCTTCAACGGTTTCGGTAACAATCGAATCATATTCTGCAGAATCATCACCAGTTGGTTTCATCTCTTCTGTTGTCAGTTCTGTCAAGGATCGATTGAATTCAGATACTTCCTCTGCAGGTTCGATTGTATCTTCCGATGCCCAAATCTCGCAAGCTATTTCATCAGTTGTTCCATCATCAATTAGTGTTGTGCCATCAACTATTCAGCCATCATCTGGCCAGTCATCATCCGTTGAGACATCAGCTGTTGTTGCTCTGTCAGTTCAATCATCGTCAATTCAATATTGGAACACCACTAAGGAAACAACTCAATCTAGCCAAAGTTCCATCAATACACAAGTGGGCTCGACTTCAATCCACATCGATGTCAGCATTGTTCCAGAGGAGACCACCAGTGGATCAGGCACACCAGGTACTGCTAAAAATTCAGTCACCACTTCGGTAACTGCTGAAAGTTCAAATCAAGTTCCAACAGCTACGACTGCTCCTATTGGGCACAACAATAACAGCAACGGGAATACACCTGCCGTTCCATCTCAATTAACGGTTCACAGTGACAGTATCCAAAGTTCCAAGCCTCAAACTACTGAAAACGGTGGCCGGAACCCTCAAACTAGTGGCAGTAATGGTAGTGGTAATGGAAATGGTGGTGGTAATGGCACTGGTAACGGTAACCCTCAAACTGGTAACAATGGTATCACACCAACTAGTGTTGCATACAACAAACCGCAATCTAGTCATACTCCCGTTGGCTCAACAATGAACACAGTCTCCACTAATGCTACGCCATCTGGAACCAGCATTGAATCACCTTCCGTTTCCACTTTCGAAGGTGGATCTACTTCCATTCAAATGACCAGTGTCACATTGCTTGTAGCCTGGTTATTCATGCATATCTTAGTCTAAGACTGAGCGTCTTGTACTATAGTCATCATATTCATCATTTCAACGAGTTATTCCTTCATTTCGAGATTTAGCAACTTTCATTCGACAACCTTTAGCATTAGCATTTTCGACTTCGTCACGAAGCATACATTTTATAGAGCAATACCAACATTAGTATTCAACAATTCAAATTGTAGCAACATCGTGGATACATGGAGAAACAAGATTAGCCTGAAATTGTAGAGTTAGCTTCAGCTCATAACTTGCTCAGTGTTTGCACTCGCAGACACATTCTAACAACTCTCTTATTACCTTCCATGAAACGTAAAATTACACTAATGGTAGACAATCTTAAATTAAGGTTCAAAATCTTCAAGATTGCAGTTGGTGCCTGAATCACGAATTGCCACTCCATATAAAGAGTTGCGTTCCATGCTCGTTTGCAAATCGCTGCCACCAATCGATATTCAATACTGATAAACGTGTAGGACGTAGTCTCCTTGATGATTTAACAGGATTCTTGTAACAGTCTGAAATTCCGTCTTTGTAGCGCGATTGAAATTTAAATACGATTATCAAATGTATCGACTCAACTTAGTTCCCGAAGTTTTCAAAGCTACCTTGGTCGCAAGAGTAGCTACATAATGTTACAGAGAGCAGAACTGAGACGACAATAGTGCCCATTCAAATTCAATGTTGTATTGAAAACTATTTGATATGCGTGAATTAACTGATGCAGAGACATCTAACATTAGGTTCAACGCTGTCACGGATCATTCACATAGATGATCATCAGCTGGTACAACAATGATCTGTGCGATCTATTATGTTGGTTCAGAAGGTCACTGACTTATGCTGGTTTTCTTATTGATTAGAGATGGACCTAGGTTTGGTTTCATTCCAGTTATGCGTGAAAGCACGACGAGAATGGGAAAACGTTAATGACATCTTTCAGACTTGGCGATTTGACCTACTGACATACGTTTTATGCTGATGCAACTCGCGAGGAAAGTGTTAGCTCTTGACGAAAGCGCACCAATTGTTAATACGTTGAGGTTATGCTACAACAGAGCATCGCTAATTCCACGACGTGTAACATCAAATCTGGATCTACATGCCGTGGTGGTAAAAGTTGACGATTCACGTCGAGTACCTCAATTTGCCGGTTTACCCTGACAAATGCCTATGAACCTCATTGCCAATCATTAAAAATAGCATTCGCCATACCGGACTCAATTGGGTGAATTATCTTTTTCTGAAATTGGTGCCTCAAATTTGACGATGAAACACATTCGGGCAAATTGGCCCTTACAAAATAATCACGAAGATGGGACCTGATCAGATCGATTGAAAGTATAACTGTATGATATTGTGCAAACTTTCACGTTTCGGGTCGCTTATTTTGAAAGTGGACCAATGAATACCACCCACCAAACAGACGATTTCTTCATGTCTAGCTGCATGAGGTACTATTCTCGCTAAAGTTAGGCAGACGTACGCGTAGAAACGTAAATATTATTGTTTATTGTTTCCACTATTTACGTTTCCATGAGTGGCACCATTATACTGTCTAGTATGGAAAATAAGCTACACACGATGCACAGATATTTAGCCTACAACTAAAACGTTTGTCAACGTTCATAATGTTGATGCTTGGCTGAGCCAATGTTGGTGTTTCTTTAACTAATTGGCATTGCATTCTCAATAAAACTGGCGTCCCGAGACCAATTTCAATTGGTGCCCTCAACTTACAGTGGTTTTGTGGTACCTCATATATTCAAAGAAACGGCGTGAATTGGTTCCTACATGCTTTCAATCTCGTTAAGGTACAATCTTTGATATGCACAGCGCGAAATGCGAGGAATATGATACAGTGTGGGACTTTTCAAGTGGCTTTAACTTGAAAAGCTGATATCAGAATGGCTTTTTGGGTTAAATGGAGAGTTAGTACGCTTGCGTTGGCACTATAATACAACTTTGCCTGAAAGTTTTCTAATGACATTTTACTTTAAAACAAAACATAAAAATTATTTATGAGTCTATGCATGTTAGAAATTCGTCTAAGAGGCAGAGATACCTATATTCATCGAAGAATGCATTCAGTGCTTTATACGTTGTACCACGATTTTGACTATTATTTTGTTGAGGAAACAACTATATATTCCAGTGGTATTCGGATACTGCAAAAGTTAAAACCAGATATCCATTCTTTTATATCGATTATAACGTTTGAAATATGTTATCACGATTCCTTTTGAGTGTTTTCTTGATAACGCTAGTATCGGCTCAAGCGATATCAGGAGTATTCACTAGCTTTGAATCTCTTGTCTACAAAGCAGGTGCTAACTATAGAGGTAGCGCACCATCGAACCCAAGTTGGATTGCAACTTTAGGATGGAATTTAGATGGTGACAAAGCTAAAGCTGGTGACACTTTCTCATTGAAAATGCCATGTGTTTTCAAGTTCACAACTTCTGCCACTGAAGTTGACTTGAAAGTTGGCTCAACCTCATACGCCTCATGTTCGTTTATCGCTGGTGAATTACTTGTCGACTACTCCGAGTTGAAATGTGTTATTTTACCCGCAATCAAAAACTCGGTAACTTATTCCGGAAAAATCTCGTTCCCAGTAACATTCAACTCAGGTGGTTCAAACAACCCAACTGATCTTAAATGTGCTAAGCAACAATCTTCTGGAATCGGTAATGTCGATAAGCAAGTCACTTGGACTGACGGTTCCAGCAAACTCACTACCACTGCTGGCTTTGAAGGCGGTGAATTATACAGTGACGATCCAAGTAAGATTGCTTACCGTAACAGGGTTATTCCTTCATTGAACAAACAACAGCATTACGTATTGGGTGGTGATTGTCCTAAAGGTTACAAATCTGGTTCATTAGGGTTCACTATCAGCACTGGTGTTGATTGTGCTTCAGTTGGCAAAGGTATTACTAACGCTTTGAACGCATGGTACTTCCCAATGTCGAGCTCAGATGCCACTTTCACCACCTCATGTTCTGGAAACGAATACAGAGTTGATTTTAAAAACATCCCGGCAGGATACCGTCCTTTCATTGATGCTTTATCCTCACCAAGAGTTGGTCAATCTGTCAATGTGAGATACCTCAATACTTACACTTGTGTCGATTCAAACGTTGCGCAAAATTCTGGTAAAACTATGAGTTGGGGTAATTACCAAAACTCGGATATTGACAGTAGTGGTGGTTTACTTGAAGTTATTGTCACTACCTCCACCTACCCTGGTTCCACCACTCAAATCACCACCTTACCATTCAGCTCTACCGGTACTAAAACTATTGTTGTGCAAGTACCATCAACCACTTCAAGTACCGCTATGACCACCATCACTAGAACTTGGACTGGTTCAAACACCCGTACAACCACCTTGCCTTTTACTACCGGTGGAACTATTACTGTGGCTATTGATGTACCAAATCCAACTACTGCTATGACTACCATTACTAGAACTTGGACTGGCACCAACACCCGAACAACCACCTTACCACACACTACCGGTGGCACCATTACTGTTGCTATCGATGTCCCAAGTGCTTCAACCCCAGTTACTACCATTACTACTACTTGGACTGGTACCAACACTCAAACTACCACATTGCCATTCACCTCAGGTGGTACTAAGACCGTTGCTATTCAAGTCCCAAGTGCTTCGACACCAGTGACTACTATCACTACTACTTGGACTGGTACCAACACTCAAACTACCACATTGCCATTTACCTCAGGTGGTACTAAGACCGTTGCTATTCAAGTCCCAAGTGCTTCGACACCAGTGACTACTATCACTACTACTTGGACTGGTACCAACACTCAAACTACCACATTGCCATTTACCTCAGGTGGTACTAAGACCGTTGCTATTCAAGTCCCAAGTGCTTCGACACCAGTGACTACTATCACTACTACTTGGACTGGTACCAACACTCAAACTACCACATTGCCATTTACCTCAGGTGGTACTAAAACCGTTGTTATTCAAGTTCCAACCCCAGTTCCTAACATGAGTACAACTACGACTACAGGAACTTGGACACAATCAACTACCCGTACTATGACAATGCCTATGTCCAGTGGTGGTAGAACTAGAACTGTTCGTATTGATGTACCATTCCCAAGCACCACTATAACTAGAACCTGGACTGGGACTTCCACGGCAACAACTACTTTACCATTCACCTCTGGTGGAACTATAACTGTTGCTATTGATGTACCAACTCCAACCGTCCCCGTTACCACAACAACTGAAACTTGGTCTTTCTCAACGACTGGTACTACAACTTTGCCTTTCACCAGCGGTGGAACACAAACTGTAGTTGTTGGTGTCCCAACCCCAGTTACTACCATTACTACTACCTGGACTGGTACCAACACTCAAACTACCACATTACCATTCACCTCAGGTGGTACTAAGACCGTTGCTATTCAAGTACCAAGTGCTTCAACTCCAATCACCACTATCACAACCACATGGACCGGTACCACCACTCAGACTACCACATTACCATTCACCTCAGGTGGTACTATCACTGTCGCCATTCAAGTACCAACCCCAACTGTCCCCGTTACCACAACAACTGAAACTTGGTCTTTCTCAACGACTGGTACTACAACTTTGCCTTTCACCAGCGGTGGAACACAAACTGTAGTTGTTGGTGTCCCAACCCCAGTTACTACCATTACTACTACCTGGACTGGTACCAACACTCAAACTACCACATTACCATTCACCTCAGGTGGTACTAAGACCGTTGCTATTCAAGTACCAAGTGCATCAACCCCAGTTACTACTACAACTACAATGCAAACTACAGTTGTCACGATTACTTCTTGTTCAAATGACGAATGCCACACAATTCCTGTTACAACTGGTGTTACCACAGTCACAGAAGTTCACACCACCTACACTACATACTGTCCATTACCAACTGAAAGCGAGCATGCTCCATCTACAGTTACAGACATTGGAACCACTGTCGTTACTATCACTTCATGTGTTGACGATGAATGTCACACTGTGCCAGTAACTACCGGTGTTACAACCGTTACCGAATACGATACTACATACACCACCTACTGCCCAGTACCAGAAGTGACTGTCCCAACTAAGCCTGAAGAAACTACTTTGACCATCGTTACCTCTAAGGGTGACGAGGGTCCTGGAGAAACAATTGTAACTGTTGTACCAGTTCCAGAAACTACCGTTGAAGGAGGAGAAGGTCCAAAGACTGTGACTGTCATTACATCGCCGGAAGGTGAGGCTCCAATTGAAACAGTTGTCACTGTTATCCCTGTGCCAGAAACAACTGTTGAAGGTCCAAAGACTGAGACTGTTACCACTACTCCTGAAGGAGAAGCTCCAATTGAAACTGTCGTTACTGTCACCCCATCTCCAGCTACACATGACGTTGCAACTGTGACCATTATTGGCTCTTTGGAAGGTGAAGCAACACAAACCGTGGTTACTGTTATCCCTGTAACACCAACAACCATTGCAGGCCAAGAGGGCCCAGCTGATACTGTCGCTCCAGTCCCAACTGGTGAAGAGGGTCCTATTGACACTGCTGTACCAGCACCAACCGGTGAAGGTCCAGCTGATACTATTGCTCCAGGACCAACCGGTGAAGGTCCAGCTGATACTATTGCTCCAGCACCTACTGGTGAAGTTCCAGCTGATACTGTTGCCCCAGCCCCAACTGGCGAGGGCCCAGCTGAAACTATTGCTCCAGTTCCAACTGGTGAAGATACCACTGTCGTCACTGTTGCAACTACATCCACTGGTGCTTCCGGTCCAGAGACTACAATTGCCAACCCTGTTGTATCTCCATCTGCTTCTGCTCCAGCAGTAGAAGTCATTTCTGAAGCTGGTGCTGGTATCATCAAGGCTGCTTCATTATCATTCATCCTTCCTTTATTTTTCATGCATGTCCTTTATTAAATCTAATCATTTTCGGTTATATTGAAATGCTTAATTAATCTTGACTTTGATGCAATTTCGGTGTTTTTTTTATCCATATGCATAGGTGCTACTTTGAATTGTCATAACAGATACTACTGGGTACTCGTGGTATTCCGGGTTATATCTAATATTTCTGATACAAAGTGAACTATACAATCTAATCTTGGGCCGCCGGTGTATCTTAAAAATCTATTACGTTCTAATGTTATTATTTAATCAACTGTCTCATAGTTTGATTAATTCTGTTATATTATATATTGACTATATCTCATACCCATCTTTTTCTGGAATTTATAGAAACGAATACATATTCTCTTAATATACTTAACATACTTCGAAGTATGCTCATGGTGTAGAGACTCGCATTGAACACACAAGTCGAAAGTCGTAGCTTCTGACTAACGTCCCGCTCATATTCTTGCCTTCTCTAAGCCTTTTCTTGGGTCCAAATTTTTCATACTAAAATCTACCAGAGTTTGATTTTCAATTTGGTTATCTTTTACTGATAGGAATTTAATAAGACATGGCTTGAATGGACGAGTTGGAATTGGAGATGAGAGAAGATCGCCTTACATCAGAAGACTATGGTAACCAGCAGGTACCGTTAGTACGCGTTCAAGATGCAGACGAGTCGAATAAACGGCATTTCGACATCTTATCGTTCCCAACTATTGATGAACAATACATGAAAAAGGTGAGATTGGTCAATGATGCGTTACAGGACATTGGAATGGGAAGGTTTCAGTGGACGTTGTTTCTTGTGGCCGGGATGGGCTGGTTTTTTGACAATTTCTGGATGTTTGCCATATCATTGATATCGCTACCCATTAAGCGAGGTTTTCAAGTCGAAAAGATTGGATACTTAATACTATACAAGTATATAGGTTTGATATTCGGATGCAGTATATGGCCATTGGCAGCTGATATTTACGGACGAACGATTGCATTCAATATCACCCTATTCATGTCTGGTGTTGCTGGTTTCACTGCTGGCTTCATGCCAAATTATACATCGTTGAATCTCATGATGGTTCTTATTGGTTTTGCCACTGGTGGTAATCAACCAGTGGACTCCATGCTCTTCATAGAATTGATACCAGCTTCGCATCAACATTTATTGATCTACTCGTCGGCATTCTGGGGGTTGGGTTCATTTACAGCGGCAATCATTGGTTGGCCCTTGATCGCGAATTTTACGTGTGCTCAAGGTTCGGAATGTTTATACGATGACAACCTTGGCTGGCGATATTCGTATTGGACTTTTGGTATCTTGACCATTCTCTTTGCTTCATTGAGAAATTTCGCCAACATTTACGAGTCTCCCAAATATTATATCAAACAAGGCAACAACTTAAAAGCTGTCGCTATCGTCAAAGCAATTGCCAGCAAAAACCACGTGGAAACTTGGCTAACTGTGAGCCAGTTGAAAAAAATCGATGAACAGTACCACAATAATGATGAGCTACCCGCGAACTTTCGTCAACAAAAGATGCTTAACCAATATTTTCTGGAGTTTTGCAATTGGAAATTGTTGTTTCAGACCAGGACAATGACCATTTTGACTTCAGTGTTATGGTTGATCTGGGGACTTTGTGGGTTGGCGTTCCCATTATTTAGTGGGTTTCTTCCGTTTTACCTACAGTGGAAGAGCGGGAACAATCATGGCTCAAATCAGCACTCGTTGAATATAACCTATCGAAATTATGCCATCCAAGCCATTTTCTCAATCCCGTCAGGGGTCATTGGTGGGTATTTGGCGAATTTGCGGCATATTGGACGAAAAGGTGTGGGTTTTATTGGCGGCGTATCAACAGGAATATTCATGTACTTATTCATTTATTCAACTCCTAAGGATTCCTCGTCAATGTTTTCGGCATACTTGTTTTACAATTGCATGATTTCGTTTGTCACCACGTTTATATACGGTGCCATGTACTCGTACACCCCCGAGGTGTATCCGGTGCAACTACGAGGCATTGCCACTGCTACATGTTCGTTATGCAATCGATTGTGTGGGTTATTGGGGCCGATTGTGTCGTTATATCTCGATATAAGCAATGGGCAGCCGGTGTACTTATCTGGTGCGTTATTTATTGTGGCCGGATGTTTGTTTTTGGTGTTACCATACGAAACCAGAGGCACTGCTGCTACATAGAGAAGGCAAATGGGAATCAACAACAATTACCAAGTTAGATCCAAAATTTTTGTACCTGGAGTTCAATGAACGAGCATCATGTTACGATCAATTGCTGTTCATCCTGCTATGGGACTACCCAAGGCTACCAACACCAGCAGAGGTCAAACAGTTGCTTCATATTCGCCTTAGTCCGTGCTCCCAAGGCTACCAACACCAGCATACGGCAAATCATAGCATCGTCAAACTAGTTTGAGTACCTAAGTCAACCTACATAAACGATCCTGGTACGTTATCCATATAACCATTTGCACAACTAACACAAATCACCTACTTCCTTGAACCACCTACTCTAGTCATTTTCCCATTATTGCCCCCAGAGATACCAACCTGTTATTATTGTCAAGCAAATCGTGGACCTATACCGAATCATCTGGGCCTGGTTTAATCCACGCGAGGTTGGCCCAATGCGGGCTTTTGGTTTGGTTTTATCAGTGTCTGAATCCATAAAGAACTAGTATAATTTGCCGGCGAGATTTAGCAACTTTGCAAATGAAGAACTTGAAATAAAAGGGTGTCCAAACAAGGTATACATTTTCACTGTGAACCTACCCGTAGCTACTGGCGGGCTTACAAACGCGTAGTCTAGAACCATCTCGCTTAGCGCCTCCAACAATTTCCAATGGACTTCCATGTTGATAAAATAATACTCGAAACCAGACAAAATTCGAGTATAATGCTATTTTTCACACTACCCTTCGGCCCCAGACCTGCTGAGATACAACGTGTTCTCAGCCTGAACACTATCCACAGCAATGTCATCGCAGCCATACTCGAATTGGCGACGTGCAGAGATCTAGTCATCGGACACAAAATACTCCGTCCCAGATGGTGTCAGACAGAGCAATGCCAGTAACCAGATCTATAGTTGCAGCAACAATACCTACAATACCAGGCACATACTGTAGCGCTGATCCCTAGACAACTCCTACTACTACCAACCTGTCTCTGTCTCCCAAGCCACACTTGGCTGTCTATATAATAAACCTAAATTTGCTATGACTACTTAATCATCCCCTAGATGACCTACCCCGGATTTCGGGAATGGTGGTGCAGTCTGGCGGCCCGCTTGCCACAGCCAAAGGGGAAGCCACGCGACGAAGCAAACTAGCAAGTGTCGTGGGCAATGCTCTGCTGGGATAAGCAAGGATACGTCAATACTTCAAAAATACTAGGGTCAGCGTCTAAATAATTTCGCGTGCGATGGAGTCGAGTAAATGAGTGTAGTAGTGATTGATTATACATTTGGATGGAATACACCACTTGGGTATACTCTCATCAGTTGCTAATTACTCACTTTCTACCCTTCTCCTTTGTTGCTGGCGCCAATGTTCTGGTGCAAACTCAAAAATTGCTTGAATTAAGTGTCCGGCAGGTGACGGTTATGAGGTTTTTGATTTTAAAGGAGATTTAAATACTACAACTGCCTTTTACGAAATCAAATCTTTTCTTTATTAGTATTTATTGATGCTTCTGGGTTTGAACTACTACTATACTACCTATTTGTCATGTCCCATACTTGTTGCTTGATCCTCGATAAAGAAAAACAGAAAAACTTGCCTGTTCAAGGCTACTTGGTCTACAAAGATAGCCCCCAAACCGACGATGACGAAAAGTCAGGCCGCTACCACCACAGACGGAACTCGATAGCTATCAAGTTTGGCAAACCAGTGGAGAAGTAGCGGTATGAGTACTAATTGCAAAACATTCGCATCGCTAGCTACTACAGGAACACGCGGCAAGCCAGGGTGAGTGAGCCATTGCCGGTGTTAATGATCTGATCATAAGCTAGCCCACTCCAAACAACTACCAAACTTTGTTGGCACTTTTCGTTCCCCCCATTATAAGGTTTATACCAACCTTGGGCGTCTGCAGGAACAAATGTGGTAGTTGAACACAGTGACCACATGAGTTGGTGATTGTCATGATAAGGAAGACTGACTCTGTTCAAGGTCCGAGCGACGCGGGCGTCGCACACAGTTCGTGTATATGGAATATATTGCATGAGAATGAAACATTGTAAAGTTCGAGAGTATATTTAGGTGTAAAAAGCATTTCATATTGCTTGTCTACTGACATGGTGCCAGAGATAATGGGACATGTAGACAGAAGAATAGTCTACAATTCCTGTTTAGCACCTTCTTCTCAATATACTTGGTCATGTCATTCTCGCCAGTTCTTCACCGATACCTCGCAGGCTCACTCAACATAGACGAGAAAGGAATGCGACGAGGAGTGGCGGATCTCGATAGGTAATTGGGCAATCATGGACCAGGACTTTTATGGTGGTCATTGGCTCGCTGTGCTGAGACTTGGCTGTTGAAAAGGAACGTTGGTGCCCCCACATCATGACTTGTTTTACAAGCTGATTGGGATTGATTGTGTATTGTATACCTCTATTCTTGTCTCAATAGGTGCCAAAGTAGATATTATCAATGAACCGATTGCGGAAGTGCCAGTGGGAGTCCTTGAAATTCTCCTCATTATACCATTTGTCGGCATCGTTGGTGTTCATGCAACTCAACTTGCCAATCATAATATTGACTTTGGGAAACGCATGCATGATCCGGCGCAACCCTAGCTCAGTACAAAGATAAGTGGTGATGATTATATCGTCTTGCTTGATACCATGGTCAATCAAGATTTGAATCGCCATGATCGACGCAGCACCACTGATGATCTGCGAGTCAAACAACAATACTTTCTTATGCTCGGTCAGCTTGAACAACTCAATGGGTAACGACTCAAAGTGTAGTTTGGGCTCCCCCGTGGTCGAATCACTCTGGATTAATAGTTTGCCAATCGAAATATCTCGGAACGTTCTCTTGATCGAGGTCATGAAACAATCGCCCGACCGGATGATACTGATGGCAATCACTGTATAAACGGGAGCTAATCCCATAAACTTGGCCGCTTTCGAGGTTATCTCGATCGACTCAAACACTTTGATAAACTCGCTACATGCAATCTCGATCAAGAGTGACGAAATCCGATCAAAGTAGAAAATGAAATCATTCCTCGACGTATCCTGATTGAACAAGATTGAATGAATCCCCTTGGTCTGGTTGGTTATTGGCAAAAACTGAATATTATTGCATTTGTCAACGTCAACAAGAATGGTGCCTAACGATCGCAAATGCTCGACATGTGCAATTGATTTCAAATAGAGCTGCTTTTGAATATGCTGTATCATCAAGTCTATAGCTATAGTGTTATCCAAACCTCGCGGTATGATCAAATCAGCATTATTCATGGTCGCTTGTACATACCTCACGGCATTGGGCTTGACATACCGCTCCCATTGCTGCATAGCTCCCGCCAAATCACGTCCTCGGTATAGTATATCTCTAGTCAATCTTCTGGCCAAGCATATATCCAAATCGGTGTCAACAAAGATTTTCAAGTCCATCAACTCCAACAAGCGTGGGTCGTACAACGCGTAGATTCCTTCAATGATAATCACATTGGCTCCGTAGATCGTCGTCTTCTTGTCCGTACGATTGTGATGCACAAACGAGTACACGGGGATTTCAGTTCGCTCACCACGTTTCAACAGTTTCACAGTGTCGACCAAGAGATCTAAATCCAAAGATGTGGGCGTATCAAAGTCAAAGTTGTTGGAAAAAGCCTGTTTGCTCTCTTCCGCTGTCAATGGGTTGTAGAAATTGTCAAAACTCAACAACACCGTCCACGGTTGGTTGATTTGTGAAATGATCTGTTGAGATACTGACGTTTTCCCAGACCCTGAGTTGCCAGCAACTCCAATGATATATGGCTCAGTCCATGGTGGGATATACCTCGATGTCACACTCGTGTCAGCCTCGCCCTCGGACATTGACCGTCAAAGAATCTAATCTTCCCAGTTGATCAAACTAACTTCAAATCGCGCTGCCAAACTTATCGTGAAACTTTGAAGATGCTGGTACAAACGGGGACGGGGAAACGAAGGAGAAGGCTACACGATGACTTGAATGCTGACGATGATGAGACTGAAATGGACGTGGTGCTGGAGGATAATGGGACTGCTGAGGTGCAAGAAACGGATCACAAATCAGAGATCATCGATGAGAAACGAGATGAATCGAGAAGGAAATACTTGCGACAGCGTCAGGAGAAGAAGATGATGGAATTAGAGAGGGAGATTGACGAGTTTGACAAAGCCAAACTCGGCGATCCGACCGTCAATCGGGAGTATGAACGAAAATTGTTGATTCTAGAGACAATCAAATCTGCTATACTGGCCAATGACGTTGAACAAGAGTATAACATGTTGGAGAATGTTGACAGCAGGAAAAGGAAGTACGACTTACTCCATACCAAAACAAAATATGATGACGCTGTGAATGATACCAGGCATCAACAACATCAAAAGAAGTCTTACGAGAATCTGTGGGAATCGGAGCAGTTGAAAAAGGCGAATCAAATCTTGAAAGTGAACACCGACAAGATTGACCTTCCCGATCTGGAAAAGTATGAGTATGTCTTTGACGAAGACCAGTTCATTAACTATGAACAAGATGAGCGCTTAGACGGTGACGAAGAACCACAGACTATCAAACAATCTGGCCCCACAATAGCAGAAGTGCGGAAAGCGCTTCCAGTCTACCAGTTTCGTGACCAGTTTTTGACTGCCATCAATCAAAACCAAGTGTTGATTGTGGTTGGTGAAACCGGTTCGGGTAAAACCACCCAATTGCCCCAATATTTACACGAAGCCGGGTACTCGAGAGGCCAGGACGGGACAAGGTTGATTGTGGCATGCACACAACCTCGTAGAGTGGCTGCCATGTCAGTATCTGCCAGAGTGGCGGATGAGATGGGGGTGCCTTTGGGTAAGGAAGTGGGGTATACGGTTAGATTTGACGACAAGTCGAGTGATTCGACGATTATTAAATATTTGACCGACGGTATGCTCCTACGGGAATTTCTCAATGATCCATTGTTGGCAAACTATGGAGCAATCATGATCGATGAGGCCCATGAACGAACAATCTCTACCGAAGTCTTGTTGAGTTTGTTGAAAGATATCATCTTAGCGCGAACCGATTTGAAACTAATCATTGCATCCGCCACTATCAATGCCGAGAAGTTTTCTACTTTCTTCAACAACTCTCCCATTCTTAACATACCTGGTCGACGATTCCCAGTTGATATACATTACACCAAAAACCCCGAAGCTAATTATATACAAGCAGCGATTACCACGATTTTCCAGATTCACTTGACGCAGAAGTTACCAGGTGATATTCTTGTATTTCTAAGTGGGCAAGATGAAATCGAAAATATGGAAACGGCATTGAACGAATCCATAATCAAAATGGGGTCTGAGATTAGTCCTATGATAATATGTTCTATTTACGCAAGCTTACCCACCGATTTACAAGCCAAAATTTTCGAGCCCACTCCCCCAAACACGCGAAAGGTGGTTCTAGCAACGAATATCGCCGAAACCTCGATAACAATCGACGGTATTGCTAATGTTATAGATCCGGGGTATGTGAAACAAAATGTGTACAACCCCACAACCGGTATGGAAAGTTTGGTGGTTGTACCATGTTCACGAGCTTCCGCCGATCAACGTGCTGGTAGAGCTGGTAGAGTTGGACCTGGAAAATGTTTTCGGCTTTACACGAAATGGTCGTTCTACAATGAGTTGGAGCTTAACCCGCAACCTGAAATTCTACGAGTCAACTTGATCAGTACTTTGCTCTTGTTGTTATCGTTAGGGATAAACGATCTAGTCAATTTTGATTTTATGGATAAACCAAGTTCTGAAGCCATTATCAAATCCTTGGAATTATTGTATGCTCTAGGCGCGTTAAATCATCAAGGGCAATTGACAAAAACAGGACGAAAAATGGCAGAGTTCCCTGTCGATCCCATGTTTTGCAAGTGCTTGATTGTGAGTGACAAACTTGGATCGCTACAGCTGGTATTATCTATAATCACCATGCTAGGAGAGAGCGGTAACTTATTCTACCGACCCAAGGATAAGCGAGAACAAGCGGACAAACTGAAGGAGAAGTTTTCACATGAGTTGGGTGACCATTTCACGCTTCTAAATATATGGAATGAATGGGTCGAAACGGGATTTTCTAATCAATGGTGCGAAGATAATTTCATTCAATACAAGTCCATGAAAAGAGCAAAGGATATTCGCTCGCAGTTGGAACGGTTGTGTACCAAGATTGGCATTGATACAACAAAATCTGATGACGACAACATTGACTACCTGATACAGAAATCGATTGTTGCTGGGTTTTTCACCAACATAGTTAGGCTCTCAAAGATGGGAGACTCGTATCGGCGATTGAAGCAGAACCAACCTGTGTTTATTCACCCGTCGTCTTCAATGTACTCGATCAAACCCCCACCTAAACTCTTGCTATACCATGAGTTGGTATTGACAAGCAAAGAGTTTATGAGAAACTGTATGATCATCAACGATGATAAGTTGATTGCAAACTACGGCGGCCACTACTTCACCACTAAAGACCTTCAAACTATTAGTAAACGCTGAAACACTTGTGTATATGCCATAGTCACAGTCACGTGAATATCCATAAATCTGAGACTCATTTGAGTTTTGTAGTGAAGTGAATGGTGAACCATGTTGTTGTTGGTATGACACTACGACCGTTAGAAGGCTTGACGAGATGCAGAGTACAGCCAGTACGACGGTTCAATAAACATTACGGAGATGTGCGCATCAAATTAGACCTCCCCCCAGTTGACTCTACTGTTGGATCCATGGAGAAAATTCTTGACATTTTCAAGACCTCGGGTGATCGTGTGCACAAGGAATACAATCGGTTGAAGGTGTTTGATGCCAAGTATCTTGCCCAATTCACTGACGATTTTGGCAAGTTAGCAGTGCGAGCTAGGGCCTTGACGATGTGTACCGTGCGAAACGTATTTCTCGAATATCCCGAATACGTACATGATTATCCAATAAGAATCAATGAGTTACTCGATCGAGTACTCAAAGAGATTGAAACAACGACTCAGCCGAAACCCTACGCTTTCTTCAATGTCGTCAACCCTAACCAGAGTTTAACCTATCATCAATCGATCGCTCGCTACTATTTAATGAACGATGTCCATTGCATTCATCGTATATTCTCCGACGTTCGACATGTGATCAATGGTTTTGTTCGTGTCGTTGGCTCGGAAGAGTTCAATTTTCCTAAAGTCGAGATAGCTCCGCACGCTGTCCGAGAGGGTCGCGATCGCTTGGCGATTAGGTCTAATAGCGTTAATATATTTGGCGATACACGAGAGACCAATTTTTTAGTGTACGTGTTGAAGGACCGAAACGTTATAGACAACAGTATCATTCGGTATTTTGGAATCCACGATTACAAGAAACTTGATGTCAACTTTTTGATGGGCATGATGAATACGATGGAATTGGAAGGTCTGATGACGTTTGAGTTGGTGGTGAAGAAAATCTTGTTGCAATCGTTGGAGGCGCGAGCCGAAAGGGTGGTATCGGAAGATAATTACCAATACAAACGAATGGAGCAACAACAAGAGAAGCTCCGCCAGGATCGAATGGCGGTGCGACAGATAGACAAGAACCTGCGACGAGATTTCAAGTCGCGGAACAAGCGGTTTGAGAAGTTACAATACTGGGACAATGTCGATATCAACCAAGATCAATTTGACTTGCCGCGCTTGCTCGAAGATGATCAGTGTCACCATCCCAAACCCGATACGGAAATTCCCTATATTACGGTTCGGCACAATCCGTTGAAGATAGAGGGGGTTGAAGAACCTGATGACCGCGAGAGGTTACCGTTAATGATCAATGATTGCGACTACAGCATGATCAACTGCAACTTAATTATTGACAAGATCTTATCGGACCGCAAGACCATGATGAAGATCAAGGTTATTATTGCTTACAAGACGGGGATCCACAAGAAGATTTTTTATAGTTACAACTATCGCCGAGCGTTGGCTCGGTTCAAGTGGGACGACTATCCGAGCAAATTGTATTTCGACGATTTTACGCCGCGGGAGAACCAGGTGCTTGAGATGTACCACGACCACTTCAACCGGTTCTTTGGGCGGTACTACTTTGCGACACCGACGCGGTCGGAGCAATGGATGCTCAATTTTTTGTTGGCGTACGATGCCATCCCCGACTTGATCAACGACGGGTTGTTGCGTGAGGCGATAGCCGACTACACCGACAAGATCCACGCGTGCCAGTTGGAGGGAGCGCTGTTGTTTGGCACCAATAGTAAGAACCCCAAGTATAACCAGGAGCGTGAGGACACGCTAGCGTTGAAGGCAACGTTGGAACGACGAAACCCCAGCTACAATCGTGTTGAGGACATGATAGACTGAACCCATTTTTTATGTATATATTATAGAATATCAACCACCCGAAAAAGACCCACTCCAACTACTCTACCGAAACCAGACCAACAACTCGAAACCCACACGTTACCCAAACCACACCAACAACTTACCCACACCTTACCCAAACCAGACCAACTACTCTACCGAAACCATGCCTTCACTATCAATCCCTCAGTCAGTATATATAGTGCTGATGCAAGCAGCGGCATGGTCCTGCAATTGCCAACAATGCTCCTTGACCAACCAGCCAGGCACCATGCAAGGCACAACCAGATACTATGTATACCAAACAATCTCCACCACCACCAACACCACCAACACTTGATTTACCCAGGGGCCTAGTATAGCCCTTACCATTGGTTAAATCACCCCAGTCACAGGTCCATCCCAGTCACAGGTCCACCCCGAGTCACAGGTCCATCCCACTCTATTCCAGCTCCAGCCGCACCTGCCTAGTAAATAGTAAACAATGGTTACATAAGCATTTTTCATAAAGTTTATTTGAAACGCGGTGATGAGAATGAGAATGAGCCACGGGAGTGGGCGAGGATGAGTGATAAAGGTGGGGGTATAGGTAGTGTAGCTAATAAGAGTGGTGTAGTTGTATTAATGTAGTTATAGATATAAGTTATCTATCATTACTAGTTGTATAATCATTTGTACACGGTTCTTTTTTGGGGGGGGACAGGGAAATATTCACGTCGATAAAATTTCTTTTCCCAGCCTGGCAAATTGGCGATTCAAAATTTATTTCCGTTTGCAAAGATATACTTTGTTTCTTTATCATGTTTGCCGTCGTTTTACTATTGATATCTGTGGCACTAGCAGACCAACAGCTAGCCTGTGTCAGTCTGGTGGGCAACACCCCATTACAAGGCACCAGTACCTACCAATCAGCCGATGCCTGTCGCAAGTCGTGTGGGTCGGGCTATCCTTATATTGCATTCAAGAATGGGAACCAGTGCTACTGCTTGTCCTCGTTCCCAGAAGCTGGCACTTCTGCAAACTCGTGTAACGTTGTGTGTTCGGGTTATGGCCAAGACATGTGTGGGGGTTCGTCCGACTTCTCGGTGTACGTGGGTGATGGTACCGGTAGTATTAGTACCGAACAAGCAGCTATGGAGGCATTGGCAGGCGATGACTCCAGCAGTGGTACCACCAGTGGCACCACTACTTCGAGCACCTCGAGCAGCAGCAGCAAAACAACCACATCGTCATCGCTGTCGAAAACAACTACCGAATCAAACACCACCATCCAAACCTCCGACTCGTCAATAACATCGAGTCCCAGTATGGTGGTGGCGTCAACCGACCAAACAACAACTATATTCAAAACTGAAACTTCAAATAGCCCCGCGAGCGAATCGTCGACGCAAACGTCAACGACGCTGTCGTCAACCTCTACCAACACCACCAACAATACCCAGCTGAAGAATAACACCGGGGCGATTGTAGGAGGCGTGGTAGGAGGACTTGCAGGCTTGGCAATCATTATCGGGTTGGTGTTTTGGTTCATGCGCCAGCGCAACCTGGACGACGACGACGACGACGAAAAGGATTTCGTGCGCGACTACGACCAGCCGTTCAGAAGCAACACCAGCAAGTCGAAAAAGACTAATGTCTTGGATATGCCAATCAATAACCCCTTCGACCACCCTAACGATTTGGTGACCAATAGGTCAAATAGTACTAAATTGACCGATCCAAGATTGAACCCAGTGATGATGGGGCGGAAGAGATTGAGCGAGGGAAGTTTGGCCGATGACACCGATTACTCGAGAAAGATATTGCACGTGGCGAATCCGGAATATTAATGATCAGCCTAATCATCAACCCCAAGCGTGATAATGGCTGGTAATACATTTACAAGCACCAATAGCACTGGAGAAGTTGATACTGTTTGTTCCAAAGGAATGGATCAGTGAAATTGGTGACACTGTTTTTCTTTTCGAACGAATAGAGCAGTGATATTGATGCTATTTGCTTCATTCCAAGAATGGTAAAACTTATTTTAAAAGATGGGATTAGCGATACTGGTGGCACCATTCATTTTGAACGATGGTAAGATCTACCAGGCAATCGACCACTAAAAATGGTGATTTTTACTTCAAAAGAATGAATCAATGATAGTATGCGCCTTCAACAATGACTCAATCAGTATCAATGCGATGAATTTGTGATTATGGCGATAAGCGCCTTATACCAAGATTGGTCTCATGCTTCACGAAAGAGCGGTTCAACGATACTGATCATTCCAAGGGTGGTAAGATTCACTCCGAGGGATTGGTTTAGTGCTTTTTGCGTGAGCACTTCATAGCACAGTAACGAGGGCTCAGTTCTGTAGAATATTCAATCCAATAAGTGGTCAGTCATCCGAAATGGTTATTAGAAGTGGACTCATTCTGAATGATAAGGTCAAGCTCACAAGGTTCGTTCGGGGGAGTAATACACAGATGGCTGCATTCTGAAGGAATGAGCTTTTGAGGCTAATTGCTCAAGAATGGTCCTCAAACTCAAATGTCTTGGTGATGGATTCGCTAGATATGGATCAATCCTACCCCAAATCATGAGAATTAGATGGGCCCTTAACTTTATTGCAAAGAAAATAATCATAACTTTTTAGGTGGTCCGTTACTAATGATAGCTTCATTTTGAAGTAATAATCATATTATTCAATTCTAAGGAGATACGAAACTTTTGCAGAATGACAGCATTCATTTGGCAAATTGCGTTATACTACAATCGCGATTGGATTGTTTCTACAGTCTCATTACTTAATGTTTGCCTCAGGTGAATGCCCCTCATGTTTCATCGACTATATTCGATCACTCGCTGTCGTTCACCCACACAAAAACTGGTGTTGCTAGACTTGTGTTTCAATTTGCGATGACCATTAACAACTACAATATACCCGGTTTTTTTGGTCTAGTGTTCACTGAGAAGAGGCCACTTCGCTTTCATGGCTTTATCTCAATTAAGGTTTCAACTCGCGTGATGGCGGTCCGACAGACAAGGCATTAGTGAACGAGTACTAGTGTCACCGCAGTGATGCTACTGCAGTGGAGCCATCACCAGAGCAGACAGATCAGCTTAGTTGCAAAACCAACTCAACTAGAGTGTTTGTGTTTTCATGTTCTCCCCGACAACACAACTACAAGTCGGTTGCAGAATGTAGATAGATGGTTAAAGCAACCAAGCCTGGACGTTACGTTTCTGTCAACACCCCTTGGTTTTACAAACAATTCCGAATGGAAACATTGCCATTTGGAACAAACTTTTTTGGGATTGAATTTAGTCACTTATATATGGTGTTAGTTTTATACGATGTTAATGTTTACTAATTGTACCATCTACTTTTAATCCGCGACGCGACGACGATTAATTTAAGGCTACGATCAAGCCCATTCGACTCATTTGTTTGAATAAGGCTGCTGTGAGCTATATATTGTAATTTGTAGCACAGTTGTCATTAAGTCTCTATGCGTTTGTGTATAATTTTTGGTTATTGGATCGAACCAATTCACTTTACAAACTCAACGCAAAACGCGAACTTACCACCAACTTTAAAATCTGGATATTGATATGGAGATTATCGATTGTACAAGAATTGATAAATATTATAATATATTAATATAGAAAGATAGCCCACTAGGCTATGGTATACGAAATATAAATGCAAACTCATTAAGTATAATCACAAATTTGGTAACGATGTACAAATAACAGAATTCAGGGAATCGATTTCAATTATCTGAAGTAGAAAGGGAACAAATTAATCATTGTATTGATAAAATCACAATCAGAATATGAAAGAACTTGCGGTATAAAGCCGACCGTTTTGCGAATTCATTATTCACTAGAGCAAAATGGCAACCGCTCCCAATATGATAGCGCCAAAGGAATATTTGGCAGAGCTGGCACCGCCAACATAGGTTGACGCCGAAGGTGCTATCGAAGGTGCTGCAATTGAACAACCTTTGCCATCACACGATTGAGATGTGGGTATAATAATTGGTGTCGAAATTTGAGTTGGAGTTGCAACCGTACACTCGTCGCCGACACAATCGGGAGGTTGAGTTGCTGGGGTTGGTACTGTGGTACTTGGTTGTTGTTCACATCCTTCGCCATGACAGGTGGTTGGCGAAGTCTCTGATGTTGGTGGAGTTGGAGTAGTCTCTTCAGCGGGTGGAATCGTCACAGCAGTAGTTGGTGGGGCAGGGATGGTATCGCTAGGGGGTGATGGTGGCACACAATCGGTTGTAACTGTCTTACACTCGGTTGTAGGCATGGTGTGACATGGCCCGTCAACTTCACATGATGTGTACGACCCAGTGGAACATGTAGTCATCACAATAGTGCAAGTTGTTTCACTAGCAAAAGTCGTGGGTGGTACCGACGTGGTTACATCTGTTGGTGGCACTTCACTAGTTTTAGTGGTGGATGGTGGAACAGGTGCAGTTGGTGGTACTGTCTCACAATCAGTTGTATAAGTCGAGCATTCGGTCAATGGTTTGGTCTTGCAGTATGTGCTATCTTTACCTTTACAGATGACAGTTGAACTGGTGGAACAAGTGGTGATGACACTTGAGCACGAATATTCAGTAGATGACGACTCTGGAGTCGTCGAAGTGCTTCGATCATTGGTACTTGGAGTAGTCTCACTATATGGTGGTACTGGTGTAGACTCACTATGTGGAGGTACTGGGGTTGATTCACTGTGTGGTGGCACTGGGGTTGATTCACTGTGTGGTGGTACTGGCGTTGACTCACTATGAGGTGGTACTGGTGTTGATTCGCTATGTGGAGGTACTGGGGTTGATTCACTGTGAGGTGGCACCGGGGTTGATTCACTGTGTGGAGGCACTGGTGTAGACTCACTGTGTGGTGG
Organism: Suzukiozyma glaebosa; assembly: GCA_030564305.1. Taxonomy (NCBI): domain Eukaryota; kingdom Fungi; phylum Ascomycota; class Pichiomycetes; order Serinales; family Debaryomycetaceae; genus Suzukiozyma; species Suzukiozyma glaebosa. Next base: position 1,736 of record JAJLUT010000026.1, on the reverse strand, counting down.
TACTGGTGTTGATTCACTGTGTGGTGGTACTGGAGTTGATTCACTATGAGGTGGCACTGGTGTAGACTCACTGTGTGGTGGTACTGGTGTAGACTCACTGTGTGGTGGTACTGGTGTTGATTCACTATGTGGTGGCACTGGGGTTGATTCACTGTGTGGTGGTACTGGTGTAGACTCACTATGTGGAGGTACTGGTGTTGATTCACTATGTGGTGGCACTGGGGTTGATTCACTGTGTGGAGGCACTGGTGTAGACTCACTGTGTGGTGGTACTGGTGTTGATTCACTGTGTGGTGGTACTGGAGTTGATTCACTATGAGGTGGCACTGGTGTAGACTCACTGTGTGGTGGTACTGGTGTAGACTCACTGTGTGGTGGTACTGGTGTAGACTCACTATGTGGTGGCACTGGGGTTGATTCACTGTGTGGTGGTACTGGTGTAGACTCACTATGTGGAGGTACTGGGGTTGATTCACTGTGAGGTGGCACCGGGGTTGATTCACTGTGTGGAGGTACTGGGGTTGATTCACTGTGAGGTGGCACCGGGGTTGATTCACTGTGTGGAGGCACTGGTGTAGACTCACTGTGTGGTGGTACTGGTGTTGATTCACTGTGTGGTGGTACTGGAGTTGATTCACTATGAGGTGGCACTGGTGTAGACTCACTGTGTGGTGGTACTGGTGTAGACTCACTGTGTGGTGGTACTGGTGTTGATTCACTATGTGGTGGAACAGGAACCGACGAACTAGATGGTGGAACAGGTACCGACGATGAGCTAGGTGGCACAGGAACCGACGATGAGCTAGGTGGCACTGGTACCGACGAGCTAGATGGTGGCACTGGAACCGATGATGAACCAGGTGGCACTGGTACCGATGATGAACTAGGTGGCACAGGAACCGAGGATGAACCAGGTGGAACAGGTACTGACGAGCTCGATGGTGGTACTGGAACCGATGATGAACCAGGTGGCACTGGTACCGACGAACTAGATGGTGGTACAGGAACCGACGAACTAGATGGTGGCACAGGTACCGACGAACTAGATGGTGGTACAGGAACCGATGACGAACCAGGTGGAACAGGCACTGATGAGCTCGATGGTGGTACAGGTACCGACGAACTTGATGGTGGCACAGGAACCGAGGATGAACCAGGTGGAACAGGCACCGACGAGCTAGATGGTGGCACTGGAACTGTCGAACTAGATGGTGGTACTGGTACTGATGACGAACCAGGTGGTACTGGAACCGACGAACTAGATGGTGGTACAGGAACCGATGACGAACCAGGTGGAACAGGCACTGATGAGCTCGATGGTGGTACAGGCACCGACGAGCTAGATGGTGGCACTGGAACTGTCGAACTAGATGGTGGTACTGGTACTGATGAGCTTGATGGTGGTACAGGTACCGACGAACTTGATGGTGGCACAGGAACCGAGGATGAACCAGGTGGAACAGGTACTGACGAGCTCGATGGTGGTACTGGAACCGAGGATGAACCGGGTGGAACTGGTACTGAGCTAGAAGGTGGTACAGGTACCGATGATGAACCAGGTGGTACTGGAACTGAAGAACTATGTGGTGGAGGACAATCACTGGTCAGTGGTACTGACGAACTAGATGGTGGTACTGGTACTGATGAGCTTGATGGTGGTACAGGTACCGACGAACTTGATGGTGGCACAGGAACCGAGGATGAACCAGGTGGAACAGGTACTGACGAGCTCGATG